>VWYK01074153.1:9237-21790 GCA_013399775.1 Semnornis frantzii
CAAGGAGCAACTTTCTGCTTAGGGCAGAAGGCAATTAATAATTACAAGGGGCTTTTGGTATTTACTCACAAAAAATATCTGACAGTACCCAAGGCTCGTAGCAGGGTTGCTGTCAGTAGCCGTCAGAGGCTTTGGAGTTTCCCCAAGCTTCTGGGGAAAGGAGGCAGACGATCTCTGACCTGTTCCTGGCTTTCTGCATGATTTGTGTTATCTCCAGGGCTTCCGTCTGGGCAGAAGGCTTCCAGGTGCAGGCAGATGTCTTGCGGTGTGCAGCCTGGGCACGGTGTCACGCTGGCTATGCAGGCCGAATGCGTGGAGGTATCAGAGCCTCAGCTCAGGATCAAGGAGGCAGCAGGCATGGACACACCTTGTAATGGCAAAAGCCGTCTGTGCTCTCTGCTCGTCTCCTTTTATCCAATACAGCCTGAGACTAATGAGCCTTTGGACAGAGGATAGCCAATCAAATGGCAGTTAGCCAATATTTGGCCATATTGGGTGAAGCCATAGGCTTGCTTTACCCCTTTTTGGGCAGAACACAGCCTTGCATGAGGCAACTGTGTGCACCTTGTTTACCGCAGTTGCTGGGCAGGCCCCAGACCCCAGACTTAGTGGCTCCAGGTTCTTTGTCCCTTTTCCCGCAGTTGCTCTCCCAAAAACAGAAGGAGGGAGAGCAGAAAAACATGCCTGGGCAAACCAGAAGATGCACAAGCACAATTTGGCCTGCTTAGGCCCACCACGACAGTCAGTCATGCAATATGTCAGCTGAAGGACAGCAAAATACCTGTTCACATTAACAGTCTATGCATGTGCCTGTTGGTTCATGTAAGGAGAAATTAGTCTGTGGCATTACTTGCCATTGGTGTGCCTGGAGAACAAGACCATGTCCTAAGATATGTTAGAGGAGACATCTAAACATTCAGCACCTAGGTGGCTCCCTAATGGACTTTTTGACTTGTGCCACTAGACATAGGGGACACTCTGAAATAAAGCATGGAATTTTTTTCTGCTTCTTGTGTGGATGTGGCTTCTAATATACAATCATATGATCTTTTCTCCTCTTCTTTGAAATAGTATGGATTCCTATGCCCTGCATCTACCAAGGTCTTCATAAACAGAAAAAATATTATTTTACATTTCCCACTTAAAGCAATAGTTTAAAGGAATGCTGACAGGTTGAATAAAAGCAGGACTCCTTTTCTAAGAAAATATCCATTATAAAATTAATAAGTACTTGTCGCAATCCACATGCATATCCAAATGAGCAAGGAGATAAGTGATTTGAAAAGAACTTTTGGCACTTCTCACATCTAAGAATCAGAAGCTTTGCCCCCTAGTTCCTCTGTGGAAATATTTGAAACTCCTTCTAATATATTTATGATGTTTTCCTATGTAGTCCAGCACAAACATTTCCAGTGTGCTATGACTCAGTACTTTTTTTGAAGTGGCACAAATACAATGAAAAGCCTGTTTTCCATGGTATTTTGGCAGAAAACAACTCTGTGGGCTGGTGTTGGCGACACCACAGTCTAAGAATAAGGCACTTCTCAGGCAGAAAGCTGTTGAATTTGGACATAAGCTAGATTTGCCTGGGTGCAAAGAAGCCACTGTCTTCAGGGAAGGGAGTCATTTGGAAATGCTTATTGTACAAGCTAGAGCCTACCAAAATAATTATTTCCTGTGAGGGGTACTCAAAATTAAGTAATCTCAAAGAATATATTCCATTGTACAAGTGACAATTCCTCAAAAGGGCTCCCATTGCATGGAGCACTCTATTCTAGTTTCAATTGCTCATAAACATGAGTAATGCTTCCTTCCAAGTTTGTGTATGTGGGAAGAACTGTAAGCGGATGGTGCTTCACTCTACAAAAATGGGCCTGATTATGACAACCTGCTGAACTCAGGGGAGGTGCTAATGTTTTCTCCAGCTAAGAGTCTATCCATAAATACAAGCTATGCAGACCGTTCTCTACAACTAGGGTCGGTGTAAATAATTTCTTAGAAGCCTCAGCTACAGCATTCCCTTACTATGGGTAACACAGTAACATTTGCCAAGAGACTCAAGTGTCCACACCACCAGACTCTGGTTTCTTGATTATACATACTATTCACATGATGGTTTTGGTAGCAATGATTTTGGTCAATCATTTCTCTCCAAAAGGAAATGCTGGCACAGTTCACAGACCAACCAGCTCCAGGCAGCAGCCCTCTAACAGACCCTAAGACCTTGCAGGATTCACGACATTCCACCTTTCCCTTGGATAAGAAAGCACAGCCCTAGCAGACAGAAATCTTCTAAATGATGCTTAAAGATCCATGTAGCTTCTTTGGACAAGTTGTAGATGGTTGGAATCTGTCTTTTTGCACAAAGCTGAATTCTGAATTTCTAGGCATTAAGGCCTAGATTTCAGGATTTCTAGGCCTTAAGTTCTTTGGAAGATGCTTCTCGTTACTTAAAATAGCTTGCAATATTCCTGCAGAGCTCGTTCAAATATTTTGTTTTCAGCAGGTTAAGAGAGAGGGAAAGAAGTTCTCTCCTTCTTAAAGAATGAGGCATTCTGAACTACCTTGTATGCAGGGCACCACTGCTTTATTGCCATACCCTTCATGTCTTTGATGGCTATTTTCCAACTTTCCCCATACCCTTTCCTCAGGGAGGACAGAAGATCACTAGCTTGTCTTTCACTGCTAGCCCAGCTCCCTTCAGCTGCCTGGCAGCAGCTCTAAAACAGAGACTGAGAAGATCTAAGGATTTATCTCCCAGTGTCTCTTTGCTCTACTAGTCCCAGGTCCTCAGGTGGTGTAAACTGGAACAATTTTATCAGCTTCAGTAATATGCAAGGGTCTCACTCATCTAACCTTTTCTACCCAAGAGAAACAAGGAGTAGGTAATGCAGCTAACAGAAATTATTCTCCCTCTAACCTTAGTCTGAAAACTCTTTAGTGCAGAATGTTTAACACATATGTACTCAGCTGTGGGCTATGTCTCAAGTGCTCCTACATGTGACTTCCAATGAAGCAGCAGTTGTACGTCATATTACAGACAGGTTAATCTTGCAGCTTTGAGCCATTCCCTCTCTACCCATTAATTCACTCTGAGACTTGTTCTAACAGCCCAAACCAGGAGCAGGTACAGTCAGAAGAAATGGTTACGACTTGAAACTTGGTTGAGATTTTTAACTTGAACTGAGCCAGGAATGTACATGTGTGAACTCCTGCCCCTTTCTCATCAAACACTAATGAACAGCTTCCAGCTACTGGCATTAAAAATAATCAGCCTGTCATGAAAATGATTCTTTCCCTAAATAGGAAGGTTTCCCTCAAGCTCTTTCTCAAATTCTTATGTGTTTGATGGTAGAGCTTAGTCTTATATTGGTGACACATTTATGGGCTGCTATCTTGAAGGTGGGAAAGAAAAATTTCACATCATTAAAAAAAAAAAAAGTTCCTTTCCACTGTGACATGTCATATTAAGCTCTGGTCCTGAAAGGTTCCTAAATACCAGACATCAGTTGTAACATTTTAAACTACAGAAAAACAACTTAAAATTCCCTCTGAAGTACATTGATTTCCCTGTCTAAGTGCGATGGTTGTACTTAGGGTATGAAGGCAGCTGGATTTGCAGAAAGAAGGGTGTGAAAGGACTCACAGAGCAGTGAAAATTCACAAAGTGACAACATAGAATGGATGCCTTCAGAAAGCCAACCAAACCTTGGAAGCTAAAGAGCACAGGGCTACTTGTAGCGGTTCCTAACTACCATTAGCTTGAGGTGTGTCCTCAGGCATGTCTGTTCGACTTCCTCATTCATAAAATGAAAATAACAACAGTTAACTTTATGAAGCCCTTCAAATAACAAATGCAACACAACTCGTTAGGATTAGCTTACAGGACACAAAAGGGAGTAAGTAACAAAGATCATTCACTGTCTCAGCATGACTATTTGTTAAACTCTTTCTGCCACCCCACTTCTGCATCTCTACAGCAGCAAGTTAAAACACATTCTCCTGGAAATGAGGATGTGAAATAATCTCCCTTCTATCCGTACCAAGTACGAATAGCACCATTCATTAACCAACCATTATTTGCAGTAGCAATGGAAAAATAAACGAGTTTTAAGATTTGAAGTTGTAGGAAAGCAACCATTTACTCAAGCAAGACACAATGTACAGGCATGCAGTACAACTAGAATAAAGCCCATCCAGACCACTCACTCACGGTCTGTGTTATGATTCCTCATGGGAGGGAAGAAAGAGAAATATTCCTTCAGACACCTGTTAAATTTAATCTTTGTATAGAATTGTGGGATTGTTTGGGGACTTAAACATTAATTGTCTATAGTGGTTAAATGAGAATATTAGCAACCTAGTGTTGCTAGACTAGAGCCATCAGGAATAAGTGCGTGATAGTATATTGTTGTAGTTGTCCGTCTAGTATGCACGTACATTTTTGTTTGTCTGAAAACAGGAATATGTGCTGGGATCAATTATGGCATGAAACAACTTCCAGTGATTTAAATGAGACTTCATTTCTTTTAAAAGTAGCTTTTAAACTATCCACTTGTTTAGTCACACCAAATTTGCAATGTGTTTCTTAACACAGCTGAACATTTGGCTCAGAATATGTGGGTCATTACTTCCTCATTCCTTAACATAAAGGCAAAGTGGTAGCCTGTTGGCATATCTTGGCACTATTTTCAAGCTATCCAGATAATCCTCTGAGAAACCATACTAGATCACATTGCATTTCTCTAAAATTCAGGTCATATCTCCTGTCACTGCTTGCTTTTCTAACAGTAGCCATGAAAAGCCATGATTCAATATCTGGACTGTTGTTTTATTTACATGTTATAATGTGAAAACAAAACAAAAAACCCCAAAACAACCTCAAGACTATACTCTAGTTTCTTGTATACCCTGAAAACCAATTTACTTCTTCTGGACTGCAATTTTGGCCATGTTATGATGGGATGGAAACCAAATACAGCCAAATTGCATTTTTAGCTCCTTCAGTGTTCTCACAGCTCTAGCTCCAATGAAATGATGTTAGTCTGGATTTCCAGCACTGTGACAGCAAGCAGAGTCTGTCTGCCAGCAGACAGACAGACTGAACAGACAGAAATCTGAATGGGAAATAGGGTAAAAACAAGAGTGAATGGTGGCTGAATTAATGATGCTGCAGAACACTCTTGGGTAATGCTCAGAATACAGGAAGAGTGATAGAGAGATGAAAAATTAAGAGTAAGGGCATCCTAAGGGAGGTTTTCAGGTGTGGGTTTTTTTGTTTTTGTTTTTTTCTCTCTGATAAATCACAGATAATGTCAGGCATTGATACATTTAAGTATTTCTGCTTTGGCAGACAAAAGTAATTAGCTACTAACCAGACTTCCTCACAGTTATAAATGCCTTTAACTGGCTCTCATGATCCTCTATTTTCAAGGAGAGAAGTTACATTGAGCTTGCTGGACAAAGAAGAGTGACCACTGACCAGGAGAGTCAAAGAGTAAAACTTTAAATAATAAGGCCTCTGGTGAAAGCAGTGATTGAGAAGTGTGCTTGTTGCATGCTACCTTTATTCAGATTTCAATTGTATTACAACTGTATTTCAATTGTGCTCACACATAACTCAGGATTTGTTTTGGAAAGGAAAGGTGTATCAGATCACTATTCCTTGCACTGCTTGGTCTGCATTTAAGGGGCAAGCAGATGCAGAAAAATGAAAAGAACAAGCCGAGATCATCCACTGCCAAAGTATGTCAGTGTGCCCAGGACCTGAGAAAGCAGGTAAGAGACAAGTGAGCAGGTCAGGAAAATAAGGTTTCTGCTCCTACATGTGACGAGAGATGGAGCTTCCTGAACATGTAACCTCCCAAGGAGCCAGGTTTAGCCACCAGGAACCTGAAAACTGCTGTTTGCTTCTGCCATGATGATGGGAACAGCATATGTCTGTATGCACACATGGTAAAAAATAGCACCCCACCTCCAGGAAAATCCTTTCCTCCCTGGTAAGAGAAACCCTGCAGAGTCCAAACACAAGCATGCATCTCACAATACAGGGACAAGAGCCCCTGTTTTGGCAGGTAGGCTTCCAGTACATTTCAGGTGCTGCAGAGCTTTGCAGAGACAACTTCCTAAGTCATCAAAATTTAACTTCCTCTTCAAACATTGCCATTAGAGTGGTTTCAGTTGGCTGTGCATCATGTGCTGTGGAGGGAGGAGAGAAGTTGTGAGAGCAACCGAAAGTGCAGCCTAGCCACACAGGGAAGGGAGGAAGGCTGGTGGCATGGCCCCTGGGAGAGGTGGCAGTGCCTGGAGGGGGTGGGGACAAAGTATTGGGCCCACCATTAGCACCATGCTCCTGGGGATCCTCGTGGTGCTCTGCTTCATCCCCACTGCTGATGTAACAGGTAACAACTCCCCCCCCGCCTTTTCAATCTTTCCCACTATTTTTCCTCACTTTGATTGTCAGAGGGGAGAAGGTCTACCACAGGGCAGAAAGCCTAGCATAGCACTGAATTAATTTTGCACAAATTGTCCTACATTTCAATGAAAGGAGAGAGGTAAAACATGCTTCTAACACTGTGCACAGATCAACTTAATATAAAAGGGTGATTTTTTTTCCTGCCACAAGTATCTCTCCAAGATGAGACTTGAGTTTTCTTTGAATTTCATTTCTCTTTAGATGCATTTGGAAATTGCATGCATAGATAGAGGTAGGGGTTATTTCACCTGCCCCTCTGGCTTTACAGATTTCGCTCACAAGTGCAAAGCAGAGGAGTGGGGCGTAGAGGAGCTGAGCAGACGTGATGCAAATGCCTCTCTTGTGGCATCCACTCCACCATCCTCAAGTCTCCTGTGCAAAGTTCCAGGTCTCAACATGGCCTGGCTTTGTGTGATGGGCTGCAGAGCTGAGCCCACCCACATTGTCACAGAACTGGGGCCAAAAGCAGAGTAGTTTACTGAGCTCAGACATGGGAGGGTGCAAATTGTTGAGTTTCTGATTTTTTTTTTGCGTTAGTTCTTTATCAATACTTACCAGATACCTAACTTCCTTCTGAAAAATATCTTCAACTAAAAAAAAAAAAAAAANAAAAAAAAAAAAAAAAAAAAAAAAGTCTATTTGTGATATTAAAAACCTGAGTCTTAGTGAATCTTTCTGAATTTCCAGTTGTGGTTGAGAGTATTTTGTCTTGGCATTGTCTTGTTGATGCAGTGCTCCTACATCAAAATACAAACCAAGGCAAGAGACAATAGCTTTGACGATGGCTTTTGCTAGGATAATCTTGCGACAGATAATTTTTCAAACTACTGGCCTGTGAATTGTTGTTATTGGGTCTTCTTCAAACATCACTGTTTTGTATTTCACAGGCAAGTTACAGATAGGAACAAAAACCTGTTTCCCAGTTTAAAACTTTTCACTTGCAAAGCATCTTTAAAGACCTGCTTTTCTTTTAGAAGAGATAAAATTGAATGTATTTTTTTCCTTATTTCTACCTTATTTTTCTATATTTCTTTTCTTCAGTGAAGGCATTGTAATTTGCATGACACCATGATCTCTATTTCTTCAAGCGATCATAGGCTTTTTCTTCCTTGCTCTTTTTCCATGTTTTTAAATCTGTGTTTGTGATATCATAATTATTTCCACAACGGGTCCCTGCGTTGTCAGAGAAGACTGACTGAGGAGGGGATAAGTATCAGCAGTGGGTTAACAGTTTTCAAAACATTTCCATGAGGTATGAGCAGCTTTTAAGCAACTGTTTTGAGCTGCAACAAAAGAAAATAAAGTTTACAGGGGTTATTCCATGACTCCATAGACATTTATACACCTGCTTTGCATGAAAAACTTGAGTCTCTCAACAGCTTCACTGAGACTGTTCAACTACTTGAAGAAAAGCATGAGTTCACTTGCTTCTCAAAGTTCTCATATCTTTTCTCCACCTCTTAATTTCATTTGAGATTATTGATCTTTAGTACATGGAAAATATTAAGGTAGGTCAAAACTGTGCAGGACCTCCTCAAGCCACAAGTTATAGGCCTCAAGTATTTAATTTTGGGGAAGACAACAGAATTTGTTCTGTTTTGCTGTTAGACTGCACCAGTGAATGCTGTAGGTTGATTCTGAAACACGGAAAGGAACTCAAAAGGTCACATTGTTCATTTCCCTTGTGCAGAAACAGTAAAGTTTAAGAAGTTTGTCCTCCATGCCTTTTTGTTGGTTAAATAATTACTTTGCTATGGCCTATCAGAGAGGCAGGTAGATCAAGTTGCCTGTCCCATGTATTTTGTGAAATACGTAACACAAGCGGGTCCCACTGCAGCATACCACAAATGACCTGATCTTTTGACTACCTGCACAGCCTTCTGGCTTACAGTCTCTGGGTGTTAAAATCAACCTTTAGCCTATTGAGGTTACCAGAATGCAAAGATATATGAAGGGAGGTTAGCTAAGATTATAATATCAACAAAAATTATTGTATCAAAATAAACTCACGAACTGACAAGAAAAAAAAACCCTGTGCTCGTGCTGGGTTTGATTAAAGCACCTGTCACCTGAGCTTTATGCAGTACAATGCTTCCTGAAGCATCATACCAAAGTGGGAAAGATTAGTACAAAGCAAGTTTGTAACGGCTAGAAGGTGTAGATTCCCCCAGCTGCACATTATACACACAGCTGGGTGGTCTAAAACCAAAGTAAAAGACAAAGACTTTTGTACCTGGGAAAAAAGAGTAAAGGTACAACAGACCAGCAGCAGCAAAAGGAAAGGAATAGCTTTGTGTGTCTTTCCATTTGTGGATTAAATAAATTCCTTCCAAGTTTTCCCCAGCCCCTCAGGGTTTTAAGAGGCCTGTTTCATTACTGTGCTTATAGATGTACCAACTTATCCCAGATTCCTTGCTCTGGCAAATAGCTTCTTCAGGTCAACTGGCATAGAAAAGAAAGAGACTAAAAAAAATTTTTAGCAGAATATTTTTTCCAATAGCTGATGATGATTCATGGAAAGTTCTTGAAAGAAAACCTCAAAATAGTTATTTTCCGTACTTTGTCATCCCTACATCACTTTCTTGGCAAATAAGGAAAAAAAACACCAAAACTTCAGCAAAATTTTGCTTGCATCAGGGGTCCATGATTAGAAAATCAGTATTTTATGGATATTATATATGGATAGTGGCTTTTTTCATGATGCAGAAAACCTCAGATCTGATTACAACAAATGTCTAGCATGACAAAGTATAAAAAAGTTTAACAAACATTTAGAGGTCTTACACATCATCGCATATAAATTCTGAGATCCTGAGAAAGATTACATCCTGTGCACACTGATTTAAATGATTTTACATTTTCAGACTTCATTGCTTTTTGAAACTGTACAGAACATTTCATAACTGCCATTTTCTTGGCTATGCATCACGACACAGCTCTGGAAATGGCAATCATAACTCTGTTTAGGGGAAAGCATATACTAATGGAAACATACGAGATGTTTCAGAGTTCCACCATTTTAACAAACTCAAAGCAACTCTTATGAGAAAAACTGCTTCTGTGAAGGCAAAAGCAGACTCGGTGCATGTTTGCTCATGATGGTTCAGATGCTACTAAAAATATAATCAAATCCTATTCAGATCACAAGTGAAGTAAAGGATGCTTGGCCTTACTATGTTTTTGCCATGAAACAAATACACATTTTGTCATGATGGACTTTCTTCAATTAAAAAAATGATCCAAGTCCAGTGGAAAAGGATGACAGCACAACTTGTCTAACAGAACTCAGGGTAAGCCTGCCTTGCCCTGATGGAATTACAGCCTAACTAATTCACATGGTGCTAATTAGTTCCTGTACATGAAAACCAAAAGATATCCCTCAATCACTTTAGATTCAAACTTGGAGCCACTTAGTGAAAACAGATTTAGGTGCTTAGCTTAAATCACATACGAGCAGTCTTTGTTTAATAATCTACGAATAATCTTCTTTCCACTGCTCAGCCACTCTGCATTCCGACATCAACAGCATGGGGCTCAGTCATCAACATCCGGGCTGCATGTCAAGGCAAGCAGATCAGACCATAAATCCAGGAGGTGGAAATAAGTTGAAAGATTTTATTTTTTTTTTAAAATGGTTGCCAGTTAGCACAATATCATGGCAGGGACATAAATAGTCCAAATCTGTAGTTAAAGGGTGGACCTCAAGGCATGAAAACATGCACTAAACATCAGGAATCTGGATGTAATTAGCTTAATATAGGAAAGGGTGGGGGTAAGTCATTGGAGTCTGCAGACGAGTCTAACTGACATCTGAAGATGGTCCCTCAGTGATGAGATTTTCAGTTTTCTTTGTTTTTCCATTCCCCATAGCAAAAGTCTGATCAGGCTGAGCAATAAGCATCCATTTGTTTTCTGTGAGTATTTGTAGTGAAAACAGGCAACTATTTTTTCTGAAGTGTAATGCTTCTGCAAGTGTCTGTTCCAGTATGCCTGTTTTGGCTGTATACTCTGAGACAGAAGAGGTCTTTTCTGCTGTATTCAGTCACTGTGACATCAAGGTTTTCATGGTGGGCACTCTGTCTTAGGTGAGATTTGTAGAATTCTGCTGTGCTAAAGCTAGAACAATTCTAGCACAGACTGGCACACTGCCACTTAGGCCAGAGATCAGTCTTCTGGCGATCAGAAGATGATCAAATACTTTGTCTAAAGGGGTGCAATCCAAACTTCACCCCTTACTAGAATGCCTTATAAGCTTACGTGAGAGCTTTTGCTGGAAAATGCTGACTTGATGAAACTGAAATGCTTTGCTGAAATGTCTTCATTTCAATGACAATTCACCGCAGGCATCGCCTCAACTAGAAATCTGCTTTGTCTATTATTAGTTCCAGGATTTCAAGATCTGTGTCTGGGTCTGCTGGAAATCTTGGAAATGCTCATCTTTCATCAAAACAAAAAGGTTCACAGTGTTTGGATTGTGTGCAAATGTGGGATTTCAGAGTTGCGATGAGCTCTGATCCACCCTTTATGCTACGTTGAACAAAGATGCAAGGAGGATGGACTCCAGACTTTCTTTGCTAAAGACTAGGCCATAGGGCATCCACTGTCTCATGTGTTCCTTCTCGCATGAGAAGAAAGGGCTGGTAAGAGTTTCAGTGAGAAAATGAGCAACTTCAGCAGTTTCATGAGTTGGGCTGGTAACTTGAGAACCTGCGAGCCATGGGCTGCTATTACTGCCCACACCCAACACTAGTCCTGGCTGCTTCATGCATCTCTTCACATTTACTTTGCTCCCTGGACCACCTTCATCCCAAAGGAGTGTCCCACTCAAGAGGAGTTGGGGTACTCCATCTTCTTGTGCTGGTGTGAACACACTAAATATAGCCATTTGGTCTTGAATATTGTTAAATGCTGCAAAATACTTCTTTTCTGGGAGTTCTAGATCTCACCTCCTTCCCACCACACCTCACTTACGAGCCTTTTTAAGTCTTATAACATGGAACAAGCAGAAAGAATATAGGTCTTGGAACAGATTTTGAGGACAAGAGGTATGATGGCCATTCTCGCAACCCCAGCATTTCTCAGGAATTTATAAAAGGCTACTGTGGCCTCATGTGAGTTGAGCTTGCATGAAGACTTCCACAGTCACACACACACAGAAAAGGGCTGTCCTTAGCTCTGGCAACTTCCATCCCCCTTCCTTCTACTTAAGGGTCATCACTTGAAAAGTAGGGCCTCGTTTGTATAGGATGTTTTTTCTTGGAAGAAGTTGTCTTTGTGCATAGTCCTTGCAGTGCTTCATTCTTTGGCAGATGGTAGCACAGAGGTCAACATGGCAGAAAACATTTCCTGTTTATGTATCAGTCTAGTCAATTCAAATTGAATTATACCTTCGTGTCATATCTTTTCTGCAGGCCATTCCGGTGCTAAGTGCCAATGCAGTGTCAAATTAGTCAGTTCCCGAGTCCTTTGAGAGATTAAGAATCTAGTGCAGCTGCTAGCTAGAGAAACAACTTACTTTAACTTAAAATTATCTCAGTTTCTGGTTTTAGTGCTCATTATTCACTGTCCAAACCCTTGAAATGGTTCAGCAAATTCACCTGCAAAATCTTCAACTCTGTTCTTGGATTAAAAAGCAAATGTATAAATAATGATTTCTTGTCCATTGCTAAACCAAGCATTTACTTCACAGTATTTTCATTCCATAAATGTCTACTGGGAAACTGCTTGATAAGGAAAGAATAGCCTATGGTGGCCTTATATGTGCAGACGTGGACACACATGCAGAGTAGCCTTCTGAACCCTGATCTGATGCTAAATCTTAATCTCTGAAGAGAAACACTCTGGACCTCATGGTATGGAATGTAATTATTTATATAGAGGGAGATTGCAACAAGAGCTCCTATGAGAAACCATTTCTGCAGCTTGCTGGTTACATATCTCCTAGTAGGGAGTGTCAGCAGGGCAGAGGAGATATGGAGAAGAGTTGCATGAGAGGACATGTGGTTCTGAAGTCTCATACTGTATTTTACTAAAAAAGTGTTTTTCTCACTTTCTCCCCTCCCTTGCAGAAAACAAGAC
>VWYK01074153.1:22265-41065 GCA_013399775.1 Semnornis frantzii
ATACAAGACCATCAGTCTGCAATTTCTTTGTGGATTATGGTGGCAATGACTGGAATCCTTGCTTCATACAGTGTGCTAATAACTGCAGTTTTTGTTAACTACTGGGTAAGAAACTACTGTTTTCCTTTGCTCTATATGTTCTTTGTCCCTAGTTAATTTCTCAGGCTGTACTTGCCATGCTTATCATAAATACACGAATACCCCTCACTTCAGGGTCACAGGGCTTCTTCACCAGATGCTCTCCAGGTGGACAGTCAGGTCTCTGCAGT
Source organism: Semnornis frantzii (assembly GCA_013399775.1). Classification (NCBI taxonomy): domain Eukaryota; kingdom Metazoa; phylum Chordata; class Aves; order Piciformes; family Ramphastidae; genus Semnornis; species Semnornis frantzii. The sequence goes on from VWYK01074153.1 coordinate 22,535, forward strand.
ACAGTTCTAAAGTAGTAATGCCATAGCACTGACATTGCCATGCACCACACTATTGGGACACCAGCTCTACCAATTGCCCCTGACAGGGACATCTAACACTATAAGCATTCCTGGCAAACCCCTTTGAGACTATGCTGGTAGAAGGAGCTTGCCTACCATAAAACAATCTTTAGGGAATCCTCAGTTGCACCAAGACCATCTGCACTGATGTCTTGTGTCTATCCAGCAGTTCCCTTGAGTATTCACTATTTGTGGTGGTTTGATTACAAGGGAATAGGAGCATGGGGATTTCAGCAGACCCTTATCTGCCTGTGTACATTAACTCTAAGAAAGCTGAAACAGTCTTATAGCTCATTGTTTTTACTTTCCAACCACTCTGGAGAGTAGGCAGGCTCAGGTCGCATCCATTTCTGCCTATTGGAGTAAAGAGAGAGGCCTGATGCAGAAGCAGGAGAAGGACTTGTTTCTAGACAAGTACTAGGATTTTGATATCCCAGAGCTGATTTACACGAATTACTCCATGTGGGAAAGACTTAAACAATGACTGTTGGGAGTTTTGTTCCTTGTACTTTGCCTTTTCCCTCTATCTTTCCCTTAGACAGTTATTTTTAACACATTATGGGGTAGCTTGTATATAGGGTCCAGAATCTTCGACATGTTAAATGTTTCATATATGCAGAAAGCTGCTCTCAGTGCCATCTAAAGCTTGAGATCTCTAATTTGACAAAAGTACACTGCTCAATACATGTCTGTATCTAATGGAAAACAATCAAACAGGGCATTGCCATAGGAAAACACAAAGGCAGGTTAGGCGGTCCTTCAGTGTGCCTTATTGTAGAGGCTGACTCCTAGGAAAGCTGAGAGGATTACAACTAACAGCTGCTAGTATTAAATCAGAGCTGCTGTGCTGAGATGAGACACTGTAGCTTCAAAACCATCATTCTGATCTGAAACACTTTCTGTCTGCTATATTTGTTTGCTACTAATGGCTGTGCAGTGTGGTACTAACACACCTGCCGCCAGCAGGAGTGACAAGGCTGCATCCTATGTGTGCTATTTACTGCATTGTTTTTTACCTGCTGCCATCACTGCTGCTGGTATTCTACTGATGATATGCACTCTGACTGTGGATGTATTTATAGTATTGCCGTATATAAGTACAGCTACCTAGAAGTTACTCTGAGTTGTAAAAAAAAAAAAAAAGGCCTAAAATATGATATTCATAAGCCACAGCAAGCCTGCTTCACTTGAGTTCCTGAAAGCAGCGAAAAATTTGTCTATTTTCACACAGATCTGCCTTTCCTGGAAGAAAACTCCTTTTCTCTCTAAAAGCATCAGTCTCGGATCCTCTAACAGTCCAGCATTCACTCAGGCTAGCATCTTTCTCCCATGTAAAATCACCTCTCAGGTGAATTATAAAAATCCTATATGATGGAGATGAACGTGTGCAGTTAAAGCTTTTGCATCTAATGATTTCCATACATCCACTGCAGTGCGTAACTGACACTTGACACCTTGCATATATTTAACACTGATATTAAAAAAAGCTTAAATTGCTTCAAAGTAACTGCTCCACTCTGCCTATGTAGTATAATTCAGCCATAAGATTTTCTAAAGCAAACATCCTCCAGTTCCACATCAGAGCTATATCACAGCATCTGCAAATATTTATGTATATATAGAGAAAATGTCAGTAAAAAGGAGATTGCAAAGAAGATATGAACAGTATTAAGGAAAAATCATGGAAGAGCTTCATCTGGCCCCTGATCAATAAAGCCTTAAGCTATGCAAAAACACCAACCTTATGCACAGCCTGCAGCAGTCACAGGTTTAACTGCTTCTGTGCCCGCAAACTTCCTCTCTGATTACAGGCAAATTATTTCACTTGTCTTCTGCTGCTCTTATTTCTGACAGAGACAATGCCTCCCTTGTCTCGCAGGGTCATTATAATGCAGTAATTCAACAGTGGAAATGAGATTTTTGAGGCCCAGACAGTGAGACAAATAAAAGACTAATGTCAGCTCTGATTCTTTTACCTTTTGAAGGAAGGCTCAGAAGAGCAGACAGATTGTGTGTTGCTGCTGTAAATGGCAGGTAAACCATGATACACACAGCCTGGGCTGATTTTTCCTGTTCTTATTCTGCTTGAGTTAAGCCGATTTCTTTTTTTCCTCCTAAAAAAGGAGGACAATCTTCAATGCTAAGACTATATTGCTTCTGCTGAGTCATTCTACAGCTGAGAATTGATGGTGAGAGGCATCTGTTTGCATCCTTGGTTTGCAGCATTCCTTTACCTGAAGAGCTACCACTGTAAATATCTCAGCAGATAAGCTGGAGACTTGCATCCAGGCTGGGCAAATTCCATAGATTATTCTATGAGAACGTGTTCTAATTCTTCTTCATATGTATTTAAACCTGTGGATGCCTCATAAATATGTTTGCTTCTAGGGCCAGAGATATCAGCAGTCAGTAAGAGAGCTGGGTAAGAAAATTCGTTAATTCAAAGAAGGAAAAATTAATCAAATCCATTATTAACTTCTCTCAGCCAAAGCCCCTCTGCTCAAAGGATCCCTGTTCTTCTCCTATTTTGAATGTTCACCTCAGGTGAGACAAACTAATTGCAGAAATGCTGTCATACTTCACCCTTCTCCCACAGCAAAAATCCAAGAAGAACATGTTCCATCAGAATGACTACATGAACATGACTCCCCGGCATCCACCATACCAGAAGAAGAAAGGTTACCCATCCTACGCTCCAACACGAGACTACACTGCATATCGGTCCTGGCAACCCTGAACTAACCAGCTGACAAACCAGTAGCCTCATGTGCTTCTAGGCAGTCACTTGCTCTTGGGCATGGAAGGACAGTCTCTCGTTTTCTCATAACATTTGTTGTTGCTGATAGTGGATACCTACACCACAGCAAGTATTGGCTAAGCTTCAATATAATGTACTAGAAGAAAATCAAACAAACAAAAGGGGGAAGGGAAAAGGATGGGGGTGGGAGGATGGGTGAGGAGGAAGAGTGAAAAAATTGTGCTCCATCACTGCTGAAAATAAGACAGAACTCATGTTGAGGATTGTAAGTAGGTAAGATAGATAGATGGCAGCAGACCTCAGATTTGGTCTCCTTCTAACACTCGTGGTTTTGCTCAGCTATTGGAAGAACCAGAACTTCTGACCTTTCCAAATAACTGCTGCCTTAGATTTAATCCTTAATTTCCTTTCCTGTATGTCCAATCCTCAGAACCCCTTTCTGCTGTTAAATAGAGTAAAATGTAAAAGTAAATAATTTTTTTTCCCCGCTACAAGACCAGGGCACGGTTTGAAATTCAAAACACATGCTTGAAAGAAAGAGGGAAAAATCAGCCACAAGGCATTCCAGCTATTAGGCTATAGTGCAAATGGTCTGCCAGGACAAATCAGGCTGATAGAAAGCTACTAAATCATCAATATGTGAGCCCATAGGTTGGAAATTTTGTACATGGTCACTCCACAGAGTGAAAAAGACCTGAAGACAAAATGAAGACAAGCAGGAGAGGAAGAGAGATGTGTTGCCATCATGAAGAATGCGATTTCTATTTTGTTTGCCTCTTACAGCGAGGGAATACAAAGTTACAAGGGGAGCATTAGAAGACACAGAGATCAGATTTTGAGAAGAGCTTTACTTTCATTTTTGAATTTTTGTTCCTATCCACAAGGCATTCTGCTGAGTCCTCCTGAAAGTTCATGCACATCTTCTGGCACCTAGACTGTATCAGAGCACTTCTGAGAATTGAGGTCCAGTTATAGGCAACTAAAAGATCATTTGATTTTTTTTTTTTTTCCTGTAAGCACCCAGTTTTTGGGGTGTGAGAGAGCTCTTCATTCCCACCACTGTCAATTGGACTTGCAAGTGCTCACCCACCTGCAGGGACTGCTCTGAGTACTTCAACAAGCTTTGCATTGTCTGGAGGTTACCTTACCATCTAAAGATGTTCTTCAGAAATGCTGTGTGCTGGAGTAAGACATCTTCAGCACAACCTGTTACACTTTTTTCAGTTAAGCATGTTTACATTAACAGGACATCCTAAAGTGTAACGGAGGTTCTCTTGAACTAAAATTCATTTTCATACTGAGGAGATGATGCTCGAGGTTTATTTTGTAGGAGCTAATGAATAAACAATTAAATGAAAAATAAATCCTTATTCTCAGCTTGAAGTAAAATTGGAATTGTACAACATTTACTTTCTTCCAAATTAGGATTAAAAAAGTCTTTCTGTCTTTGAGGCGAACATGACATAAGTGGAGGTGTGGAAGTGACACAACAATCTGCTTTGACACTTCATCTCAATGAAAAGCTTTGGCATTTCCAAATTGGAAGTTTCATTTGAGTTTGCTGACTGGGCCCCAAACCACTTGCCCTGAGTCATATTGGCATACACCATGTTCCTAAAGTGTTCTGTGCCACCCTGCCAATGGCAATGGTAAGCAAGGCCCGAGTGCCCACTGCCATGAGGCAGAGCCATGCAGTTGGCACAGTGCCACAGGCTCAGACCCAACATGTACTGAAAGTTTTGTTCTGACTGAGTTCAGCAAAACCAAAAGATTACGATTGGTAGGTAGAAGTCATAAAATTGTTTTACTTATTTCTCCTCAATACATGCACAAACCCCAGAAGGTCGAGATTTTTCCATGTAATTTTTTCACTCTTTTCCTGAAAAGCCCTCTCCTACATCTTCATATTACAGCAAGGAGCACATGCAGAGGCCAGAGGGCAGCCGGGCAGAACCCATGGCAATCTTTGCATGGTCCTATCTTGGTCCTCCTTGTTAACACTGACTGGGGGGATCCTAATGTCTTACCGCCTTCCTCCTCACTTGGAGGGGAGAAAGGACATCCAGCCACTCCTGGTAGAGAGCAGCAGGCTGGGCACAGCCCTCCACTAGGGTATGGTACTGTCTCACCATGCTCCATGCAGTCTACCAGACTTGTCATTGTGTAACACAACACTAACAAGGGCTTTCATTACAATGCGCTGTGAAAAATCACATCTTCTACCGCAGATGTAAGATGAGATGGCAAATGTGTATCAAAAGTGGAAAAGACAGTAAACATTCTTTGCTTAAACTGCATAGGTATATATAGAGAGATATTAAATATAGATCTATCTATTTAATTTTATTCATATTCCTTAGAGTTTTATTATGTTTTTGCAGTCTCCTTTAAAAAGAGGAAAGCACTACTTTCTAAAACAAATGTTGATATAATTTGATTTCCTTCTCCCAACACTTCTGTAATTTCCCTATTTAAATTGTACTGATAACTCCCAGGACATGACACTAGTAAGTCAGTCCTAGAACACCTGGGGGAAGTACAAATTCATATGACTGACCAAGAAAGAAAGAGAAACATCCTGAACATATAATGAAAAAGAATGAGGAATACAAGGACAGGAGAATCCTCAGCACTGTCTTAAAATGGATGCTGCTATTATATTAAAGCACTGTAGGGGCAGGAGTAACAGACTGCTGGAGATAAGATACCAGTAAATACCTTTTACCCCCCACTGTAAGGGACTAAAAGAAAGTGTTTGCAGAGAAGCAAGCCAGTTGAGCCTGAGTCTGATTGCATACATGGATCAGCATATACAACAAACAAAGCAATCCTAATTTATTCCATCTGGATTTAGGCAATACATAACATGCCAAGACAGCCCTGACTCTCTATGGCCCTGCCTTTGGGGGTCTATATGCTGTTCACAGGATGATGTAAAGAGAAACCTCCCTCTGTTGTTGCTCTGACCTTGGAAATTTGCCCTCACGGAGAGCAGTGAGAGACCAGTAAGGAAGATTTTCTTTCTTGCACACTGGACTTAATACAAATGCAAATACAATTCTGGTGAACAAGTATTTAATTTTACATCCTCCTTTCCCCCACTTTTGGATTCTAGCGTCAAATGAACATCTGATCTGCAGTCATCATATCTGAATGGCAATCAACATATGTTGCAAGGGGTCAACCAAGGGTTGTACAGCTCCGGTCTCCTGCATGTTGCCAGCATAGCACAAAACTTCCAGGAACTAAGCCCACAGGAGACTGCAGTATCTTTGCAGTGTCTTGAACCTTCATCATTGGGGTTGTCAAGTTTACTAAAGCCAAAAGGCTTCAGATGTTCTTTCTAGTTTGAATAGCTCAAATTCCAATATCCTCTTCCTGTACCACATTATTTCAAAATGCCTCTTCCTCTGCAGCTATAAACATGAACTCTCCATATCTGTCACACAACACCACATTTTCCTTCTTGGCATATCAACTCTTTTACTTTTGATTTTATGCCAGACTCAGCAGTTCAGGAGCACACTCAGTTTGTTAATCTCTAACACCATTGTTCATCCTTCCACATGTAGCCATGACTAGTTATTTGCTTCACAAACACTGTTATGTATGCCACATTCCTCTTCAGTTTGTGGTAAGGAGTTGCCATAGGAGACTGAAGCCATGTGGTGATTGCATAGGTACTTGTTTTCTGTTTGAAGGATTTGGTGTTTTGCACCCCTCTGATTTTTCCCATTATATTCAGATTTTATGTTGTCCTGAACAACCAGGTGGGAATCTTACACATCACATGCTTCCCACAGTGCATTTCATTTCTGTACATTTTGTTTCCTGTGCATAGCAGGCCTCTGGCTAGTGCCAAGTTCTCAGGAGCAGAAGCAAGTTTAGTGACTTACGGTATCTTTGATACTAACAACACGGTGCAAAAAGTTTAGGAGCATGCATACAGAGGCTTCAGTACTAAAGATCAAATCTTTCCACTTTCAGCAAGGCTTCTGCTGTTTCACTGGAAAATACTTTATTTGAGATGAATCACAGACTAAGACACAATTTTGTTAGTCACTCACAGTAACCAGAAAAGAGACTAAGGTAATGAGCATAATATCAGGCTTGGTAAGGTCCAGTGAAGAGTGGGAAAGGCTGAGAACAGCACTAGGAAGTAATTTGTAGCCAAATCGGTATCTGAAAGTGGCCGCGAGAGAGAAACATTTCTAGCTGCTTATCTTGATGCAAATGGATTGTTCTTCACAATTAGGTGCTTTTGTCAGAGCATCACATTACAGCGCGGTACTATTCCAGCCTCCAGGGCATAGTCTGATGCGGCCAATTTGGCTGACAAAGTATTAAATAGCTGCCAGCTTCATACAAATCCATTTGCAAAAAGTTGAATGGTCTCAGATTCATGGTGGGGGTTTTTGGTTATTTTTTAAACAAGATCAGGGCATTGGTTCTTACTTTCTCTTTCTCCCCCTCCTTGTTTGTTTTGTTTTGTTAATAAAGACAAATTGTAACTTTATTTTCAGGACCTGGAAACTTGCCAGGAGCACTTCAGTGTTGAGGAGCTGGCTCCATCTCATTCGTCTGACCATTTAAATGACCGTTTCAATCTGGTAGGAGGGATCAATTGGCCTTTGTACAAAAAAAAAAAATTTTTTCTAAAATAAAGAAGATTGAGAAATCACATACCTTAAAAGAGAACAGGTTGCAAAATTAAGAAATCAAAGGCAGGAAATGCCAGAAAGAACCTTTCTGATGTAGCCTCTCTTCTGCCCCCTTGTGTGACCGGAGCGGCTCTTCAATTACGATTGCATTTTCCGCTCTGCGTACGGGGACTTTGCTTTTAAATCGGAGCATGCATTGCTAAGAGATGCCGGCCCGCTCCCTTGCAGCGAGCCCAGAAGCTGCAGTAACAGGCTCCAGGTATTGCCAGAGGAGGTGCTCTGCTGGTAGTACGGTGGGTACAGAATCCTAGTGACATCTCAAGCCCCGGAAATGGAGTGCTATAGCAAGACACAACTATCAACCAGATTAATTTAGATAATAGCTAAGTTAAAGCTTGACAGCCTCGCCAGTGCCTCATTAAATTAGATCACTCTGTTGTGAGTCAGAACGAGCTCATTTTCCTGCTATGTTTGCTACCTGTAACAGCTCTTGGGCTACTTTAATCTTCAAATACCAGTGGTCAAAATGAGAGTTAAGGGCTGTTTTTTTTTTCCTCTCATGATAATGATGAAGTAGGGTGCTTACATTTTTTTTCCCCCCTCGGCTCCTCAGCTTTTCCCAGCCAAATGAAAACTGGCTGGAGAAAGCAAACTGCTTCTTGCTTCTCTGTTTGTGTAGCTCAACAGCTCCTGATGCACAGGGACCGAGGCTGAAGTCCAAGCTGGAATGTTGCCTTTGGGAGCATTATCCCATACAGTCCTTGCTCGCTTTAGCAGAACCCTGGAGTAATGCCAGTGTTCTATCTTAACAACCTGAAAAAAAGTATGAGACTATGAAGATACACAATTGGACTGCAAGAAATTAAACTTTCTTCCTGCTGCAGACTCAAAGTTGACACTACTTTCAAGCTCAGCCCTGTGATGGAGCAATCCACCACTAAGGATGGAAGAAGCAAAAGAAGTTAAAGGAGAAACCACTTTTGAAACCACTTCAGTGAAACCCTGGAACAGTCCCTCAGGGAATGGAAACGAACAAACCAGCTGCAGAATGCACTACACAGCAGACTTCTGCCTCTCCCTGACCATGTACTAGAAATAACAGTATTAAAAACACCCTAATCCTTCTTGCTTCAGGAAGTACATTTTACTGCATAGGCTACCATGCACCAGTGAGAAACTGGTGAAAAGCACGTCAGGTCCTCTGCATGGACTTGAGCGTACTGTTGAGTCCCAGGAAACTCTTGAGATGAAAGCAGCAAATTATATTCAAAGGGCAATGGCTTGTAAGGCAGGATGGAAAGGCGGGATGGCTGACTGCAGGAAAAGTGGAATTAAGTGACTCCAGGGCTTGTCTCCAGCAGCTAAAAAATGCATTAGTTTGAATTGCAGCTCCAGTGACTTCCTCCAATAAAAGTAGCCCTTGGAAGGATGAAAGTTTCGTGGTTATTTCCTGACATTTAAGGCAAAATAACCATGCATATACACTTTTAAAAAATTGAATTAAAAAAAAAAACCAACAACTTTATTTCTGCCTTTTCTGCTTTCTGAACTAAAGGATTGTTTAAAAATCCCACATTTAACCCACTGTATAATGCTTTAAAATCAGAATATTCCTTTCTTGTTAATAATTTAAAAAAATATTTAAGGAGTTCCTGTTGTGGTTCTGCAATCTGATTTCAAAACACTGAACCAGAGAGGCAAAATGACAACTGGGGTATAGGCAGAGGATATCTGTACTGCAGTTCAGCACTGCATGGCAGCACCCACACACTGTAAAAGAGAGCGAGCACTAAATGAAGTTCAAAGAGTCCATAGGTTACATGAGCACCATGGTAAAAAAAAAATGTCAGTTAGAAATGAGCGGCAGAAAACAGCTCTGTTTTCCTACTGCTGTGGCTTTGCTTGGTGACGATGGCATACAAAGATTAAGTCTAACTGCTTGAGTTCCAGTTGTTTATCTCCTTTAGTATCATCACCAGTAAGTGAAGGAGTGTGGGTGTCATCTGTGAAAAAAGAAGTTGCATTTCTGAGAGAAAACCATCTGCAGATCAGAGAAGGCAAATGGTCTTGTTTAATATCTGCATATCCAGTTTCCTTCCTGTCACTAATCTGCAGCACTGAATTTACTCTCCTAGATTTCCTTAGCTTTATTATGTTGAAAGCGTAAGGGAGAGTGAGACAGAGGGACTCATGCAGCATCGAGTGCCGAGAATGGCTGCAGATCACCGAGTTCATTTGTAAATCACTAAGACGGCCTGGCTCCCAGGGCGTGGAGTTTGATTTTTCCTTCCCTCTCCTCCAATCTGCTGAATTTTAGAGGTTTGCAACAAGAAAAGTTGTCTGCTGTGTGATCCCTTTAGAGAAGAACATGTCGTTCAGACTGCTGTGAAGGGATGCTAGCAGGAACTGGAAGCCCTGGGTCACCACCCATGACTTGAGTGCTAGTGTTCATGTAGAAGATGTACAAGCTGTGATTCTTCTGTGCTTTCATGTTTGTGTCTGTGACAGCATGAATCTCTGGATACAGTTAAACACTGCTTGTTGCATACACTGCAGAGGTCTCACTATTTTAAGAAAGTTTTAAAGCAAAGACATCTCCTACATTGAGACTATAAAGGGACACTTTGTGTATGGACATGTGAACAGCCGTGCAGATGAATACTGTTGGTTTTACTCCCTCTCATTATATATATATACGTAAAAATAAAATTAAACTGCCAGTGAACATATGTCTTGGATTGCACATCGAGCATGGTATGCCTGTTTGGTCTAAGATATATTTAGATTAATGATGTTTGACTTATCTATGTGCTGATTTGCCTGAGTCAATTCACCAGCCTCTAAGNTTGCTTCAATTTGCTCTGGCCCTCGATTTGAGACATATTCATAAGGTTCTCCCTTTTATCAGCAAACTCAGTGAAAACACTGAAGACCATCCCTTTGATCACAGACTGCAGTGGATTTCCTGTGGTTCTGCTACAGCTGTTCTAACTGCCAAGGAGCAGTTCATGCTGCAGTTTCTGCACCCCAGCTACAGCCCAAGAAAACCAAGGACCTGACTAATCCTTCTCACCCAAGTGCAAATACAACATTCACCTTTCCCACTAAACGGACTTTACAAAAATTAAACTCACTCATTCTTGATAGCTGCCAGAATGAATGTTTGGTCAATAATGATTAATTCCTTGTTCTTGCACCTAACAAGTGCTTGTGCCTGTTAACTGAGGGGAAGAATCTAGCTGATGTTAGTATCGTTATTTGTATGAGGAAGTTGTACATCTGTGCAACTTTTTTGTGGGAGTGTCTTCTCCCCTCATATAAATGCTGGGTTGCATTCTTTGTCAACAACCTAAAGTTTAGCATTTTTGACTAGAGAACAGTGTAAGAAAAAAATATCAGAAGCAAAGACCTGTGAAATTTGAGGCACTGACAAATCCAGTGTTACCCCTTATTGAACGTCATGAGCACTAGCATCTCAATACCATTCTCAGATCAGTTAGGAGTGAGTTGATGCTGTAATTTCTCCCAGTTTAGGCTATCAGACACATATAAATTGCAAATGCACAGCAAAATTCTAAAGATCCAAGCCAGGAAGGAAATACAGGGAAGGAAGTAGTTTAACTTGTTAAAAGTAAACAGTTTTTGTGGTGGGAACAGGAGACAAAGAGAGTGCAAAGAATGTGTTACATGTGTCAGAAGGGCCATCACTGTAGTTACTATGCATACCTGGGTTACTCATCACCACTCTGAATGCTGGCTTGCACCCAAATGTCCCTCCTCCACCAGGCGGAGCCAGTAGGCTCATGCTGCCTGGCCTCTCCATGTGCCATCTTCAATAGGGTATCATCCAAAGCATTTGGTTTGGCACTGTATTGGGATAGAAGCTGCAGTTGTGACATATACAGACTGTACATGTGACATACAAAGAAGTGATGTGCTAGTCCTTGCCTGAGGAGATTAAAAATGCAAATAAGAAACAAAGGGGCTGAGGCCTGTTGCACATACATGAAGCTCAGCAGTTGTGAGGGTTTAAAGCACAACTGGGCCATTCTTCACATTGCTGGTAAACTACCCACTGCCTCACATCACGGATGCATGTGCATCTTGTGAGGGACCCTCTGCTCCACAGGAAAAAGAGGAACTAGTGGTTTGAGCCTGGAAATGTCCTGTCTGATCACAACCGCAGTTTCGCTTCTACCCTTTTGCCACAGTTCAGACCTTCCAGCTGGGCTTCTCAAACATAAGCTGCAGAGCACAATGACTGCTTTTATAGTCCGTGCATTTCTCCCATCTTCCACCACAGGAAACTGCCAGCATGTATCCCTATGTCCTGTGTGGATCTGCCTGATTCGCAGGAAGAAAAAGATCTAATCTCTGTGTGAACACTTGTAGACTTTTGAGTCTTCCTGTGGTCTTTGAGTTTTCCTGTGGTCACAGAGTTGCTTATCTTTCACAGTCTTTCCATAATCCAAGACGTCTCATCAGCACTTATAGACAGAGGATAACAACCTTTGGTTACCAGAAGACAGGGTTAGGAAGCACATACCCATCTAGATAGGAAACAATATCTATGTTGCTGTGGGAGTGAAGGAGTAAAGGGGCATGACAGTACACCATGGTAAGAAAACACGGTAAACTGAAGGCAGCAGAAAGTCAGAATTGTCTGTGCCACCAGGCTAGGGCCTCATGAAGATCATCCACCCCATTGGTCTTTAAGATCAGGAGTATACATTTAGAAAGTAGAGAGCCAAGTGAAGGCAATGCACCTGGCTTGGAATCAGGAGGTTCAAACTGACTCACTTTTTTCATTTTTCATGAAGATTACCAAAGTATCATCAGGGCATCCTCGGCATACATTCCCTCTGCAAACTGTGGAGTTTGCTTTGCATACCAAGAATAAATTAGTCTGGAATTTAATGTCACACAGATTGCAGCATATTAATATATAGCAAGAATAAAGACATGCCTGAGCGAACTATTAAATAATACGTGATACTATATGTATTAGCCTGCAACACACCTGCCACTTTCTAAACGGACTGAGGTCTATTCCGTCATATATTCCTGGAGATGTGCTGAAACTCTTTGAATCTCTGGGTAGCTAGAAGCTTGTTTAAGATACCTTTATTTTTAAGATACACTACAACTGAAAAATTTGGTAGCCAAGATCAACTGGATTGAGGGTTCATCTGAAATATGTGACAGAAAGTGAAGTATGTGACACAGAGAAGCAGAGATATGTAAGCTTTATCCTCAGTCCTGTCTCTAAGCTTTCATTGGCACTTCCAGTGTATCTTCCTTACTTAGACTGCAAGCTCTTTGGCTTGTGTGTAACTGGTCACTACATTTTTGTACATATCTGGGACCCCACCTCTTGGTCAAGCTCCTCATATTGTAGAATCACAGAATCAACCAGGTTGGAAGAGACCTCCAAGATCATCCAGTCCAACCTATCACCCAGCCCTATCTGATCAACTAGACCATAGCACTAAGTGTCCCATCCAGGTTTTTCTTAAACACCTCCAGGGACGGTGACTCCACCACCTCCCTGGGCACCCCATTCCAATGGTAAATCACTCTCTCTGTGAAGAATTTTCTCCTAATATCCAGCCTAGACCTCCCCCAGCACAACTTCAGATTGTGTCCCCTTGTTATGTTGCTGGTCACCTGGGGAAAGAGACCAAACCCCACCTGGCTACAGCCTCCCTTCAGGTAGTTGTAGACAGCAATGAGGTCACCCCTGAGCCTCCTCTTCTCCAGGTTAAACACCCCCAGCTCCCTCAGCCTCTCCTCACAGGGTTGTGCTCCAGGCCCCTCACCAGCTTCGTCATCCTTCTCTGGACATGTTCCAGTACCTCAACATCTCTCTTGAACTGAGGGGCCCAGAACTGGACACAGTACTCAAGGTGTGGCCTGACCAGTGTTGAGTACAAGGGAAGAATACCCTCCCATGTCCTGCTGGCAGGACACAGGCCAGGACGCCATTGGCCACCTGGGCACACTTCTGGCTCATGCTCGGCTACTATCTACCAGTACCCCCAGGTCCCTTTCTGCCTGGTTGCTCTCCAGCCACTCTGTCCCCAGCCTGTAGTGCTGCTTGGGGTTGTTGTGGTCAAAGTGTAGAACCCTGCACTTAGCCTTGTTAAATCTCATCCCATTGGTCTCTGCCCACCCACCCAGTCTGTCAAGTTCCCTTTGCAGGGCCATCCTACCTTACAATAGATTGACACCTGCTCCAAACATGGTATCATCTGCAAACTGATGATGGACTCAATCCCCTCATCCAGATCATCAATAAATATATTGAACAGGATTGGGCCCAGTGCTGATTTGTAGTACAAATTACAGTAACAACTTTAGAAGAGTGTCCATCCTTTCTCAGCACTAAAAGCCATAGAAGAGAAAGTATTATAAAAACAAACCTGCAAAGTTGCAGTAGCTGAGAAAGGAACACATAAATGTTCTTGTTCTCTTCTTTCCACACACTTCGGTTTCTTTCTCATGGGCCTCTTATTTACCACTTGGAACCTATCTGACCATAAGATCCATGGTCTTACCAGAGCTTATTTTTCACTTTATCACTTATTTATATGGCTACACAAGTCATCATCAAAGGGGAGCCAAGATAGCAGTATCACCAGAGAGCTCTGTAAGTGGTATTTCTCACCTCACAACCCAGAAACCATAGGTAATCCCCTTACACTGCAGTGAAACGTAGCACAGCTCTGAAGCAGTTTCATGGAGGGAGGGAATTGCTGATCCTTGACTCACAAAAAATTTGCAGCATTACAGTACTGGGGGTGATAAGAAGGTGAAGGAACAGAGTGCATTTCAAGCACATATACGTGGAAGACAAATTAGTTTTTCTCATAGGGCAGAAGGAAGTTTTTTCATGGTTCTAGCCCCACCTCATCTCCTCTAATTGGAACATTCTGAAAATGCTTCTCCCGGGGGGAAACATGTAAATGCTTGGGAGGGCATAAACATATCCATATAGAGTTAGTTCTGAGTAGACAATGTTTCTTTTACAGTTATGCCAGTGTGATTTTGTATTTGCATATCTTTGTTCAGTGTAAAGTCTTGCACACAGTTTATGCTGCTGATTGCCTTGTTCTCTGGTTGGCAGTGTGGATTTTTCTAATGCGAAGAATTATGGCTGAAGTGACTTGCTCTTTAAATCCACTAATCGGCCCTCTTGAAAGTCAGATCTTATTAACTCTCTTGCCTCATCCTGGGGGACTCAGAACTCTTGAGGCTTTTCACATCCATTTTGCATCAGAACATAAAAACACAGACCTATGCTCCATCTGGCAATGGTGTCTTGTTTCTAAAAAACCTAGCTGCTCCAATGGAAGGTATGGACCCTTTATAATGGACTAGCTTGTACTGAGAAACATGTTCCTATCATTAGTTAACAATCATCTCATGAAGTTTTGAGAAATAATCTTTATGATTTTAATTTTCTGCAACTGCAGTCATTGTGATCACAAATATGCATTTATATTGCAGTAATAACCAAATATCTTATTCTTTTTTCATACTCCACAACTTGAGAAGTGATATTCTGTGCCCTGAAGAGTTTAGAGTGTAAAAGCAAAACAGATGAGAAACGACTGACTGCGACATATAATACAATAAAATGTAAGGAATTGTAACATGATTGGCATGTGTGGTGGTTTGCTTTTAAACAGTGTACAAGCAATGAAAAGGGAATTAAAGGAAAGGAATATTTATTGTTACTGACTTTCATGATTAGCTGGCTTTGTTTTCAGTCAAGCATCAGTTTAATGTTTGAGAAGAGGAAAACATCTTTCCACTACACAACTGTGAACTGTCAGCAGTGACTGTTTGAGATGTACACTGGTGCCAGAGTATGAAATTCGGAACTGATATATATAACCTGCCACAGGCAGGAATTTACAGAGGAGTGTTCCCAGTTTCTGGCTAATTGGCTGAACAGTCTTTCTCTTTCTGGGCCATGACACCTTCATAAAGTTCCTCTCTGCTCCCATGTACCATTTGTGGAGAATTTTGGTAGGGTGCTGTCAGATGCATGTGAAGGAGAGATTTATTTGCACTGAAAGGAACAAATGATTCCATTTTCCTTTCCTGACAAACTATGGTGGTTTCTTCTGCCAGCATGTGACAGGCAGAACTGGGCTCTTCATTTTACGCCTTGCTCTGACCGTGACTGCAGCATTGTATCCACTTCTTTCATTAATTGCAACAGTTCTCTTTACTGCAGGCAGTGAAAGCCGAGTAATAAACCTAATGGCATTATGAAGTGTAGACTCCAGCTCATGTTGTTACTCATTCTCTGAAAGCAGAGACTGTTCAGGAGAAAGGATTGCTGCTTAATTAACCTCCTTCTGCAGTGCGGAAGCCTTGGCGATTGGATCGCGTTAATTTAGATTTTAACGCTGATGCTCTATTATCAAATAGGTTTCCTTGGATCAAAACAAATTTGTCATCTACAGCCCATTGGCCTCCAGGTTCCAGCCGTGCTTGCAAATATTAACCACAAAATAGGGAAACCGGTTACGGTAGTGCTGAATGAAAGTGTGCCTCCTCTTTGCAGCATCAGCATGTGCTGTTTTTTATTTAGCAAATACTGAATCTTGCTGATGACATCAGCTACAGGAAGAGATTACATTAGAGCAGGAATCTGATTCCCTAGGGTAATGGTATGGCAACACATAAGTTGGTTTGAAGGACTAACACAAAAATAGTCAGAGGCTGTCTAATGATTCATTTGCCCTCAAATCTAAGGCCTCTGCTCCTGAAACAGAACCTTCTTGATGTGGCTTAGTGAGTCTTATGCACAGAGAGGGCAGTCATGTAAAGAACAGTCTCCTTGAAACCTCAGAAGACATGTAGCCATCCACTTGGCAACAGCTTGGGTCCTGAGATTGTGAAAAGTCTTGCTATGAAGAGTGATACACACAAACAACAGCTGCATACTCAGAACAACCTTCTGTTAAAATAAGCCAATGAAGAACAAACAGAAGCTCTTCAAAGGAAACAAATAACTCTGAATCAACAAAAACATAAATCAATATGGAATCACTGTTTCTCAAGGACAAGTACCCAAAAGTGATGTAAATTAGGAACTCCTGAGCCATCAAATGTACAGAGACCAATTCAGGCACTATAAGGATGAACTATGCATGCCACCTAAATAATCCATTAAGTTTTTATGATATGGATTATTTTAAAAGCCTTTGAGTTCTCCATAGACTTTGAAAAAGCCTTATATGAGCATAAAATGTCAGATCATCTTATCTTTCCCCTGATGAATAAAGCAAATGATTTTGCAAATATCTGCAGAACCTCTTAAAAAATGGAGAGCTTGACTGTTAACTTCTTATTTCTTTCACACAGCAAGGAGGATGGAGAGAATGGGGAAGATGCTCCATTACCTCAAAGCTCGAATGACAATTCTTACCTATGTAAAGTCTGTTATTTTTTCTATTGAGTTGGTTTAGTTTACAAAGGGTTTAAGTCACCACACGAAGCAACTCTAATGCTACAGAAAAAACTCCATGAGATCTTTTTAGCTGTGTATATGTCCGTGCAGTGTGATGCATCTGCAAAACATACTGAATTACCTGATTAGAAAATGTGAAAGAACAAAGGCAGCCTGCAGTGAGAAAATGAGACCCTGTCTAGAATCTATCTCCCAACTACACAATTATAAAGATGGACTTTTTAGAACAGTAATGATTGTAGCCTCTGTATGACACTCAGTGGGCTATGATTTCCTCAGATAATATTCAAGCATTGCAGCACTTGTTGAAGACCATATGATCATCACTATGTAGCCCTACTATATTTAGTAGTTTACAGTAATTTAATCCCAACCCAAGGTACTTAACAGTTGTCAAAGAGAGTAAGGGCTTGCTCTCCACACAGAAAAAGACTTGCTGGTGTGTTTTTTATTTCCTGTAAATGTGTTTCCCAGAAGCTTTGTGGGCATGTATCTCCCTCCACTGGTGCACAATAAAGTAACACCCTGGTTGAAGACATGAGATTTGTTGTGGTCAGAAAACCAAAAACTGGGAAAGAGTCCTCAGTGAAGGAGCACAAATATGTAATAAATACTGTGGGAGATAATATATTTCCTTTGCTTCTCCATTTCATTATGCTATAATGATAAATAGAAGCTGTTTTCTACACCCAGACACCTTGTATTCATGATTACTTTGCCCTAGAAACAGTTAAGCCCTTGATTTGATGTCAAATCTCCAAGAAGGACCAAGAAAGCATAGCTTGCTCAGATAAGCAAGATTGGCAAACCGGCAGCAATGGCTGAGGAGAAGGCCAAGGTGCTCAAAAACCTTTTTGCTGCAGTGTTCACTAGTAATCTCTCTTTCCATGACTCTTGAGTAGATGGACTGCAAGCCAGGAAATGGAGGACCAAATTCCCTGACATTGTAAGAGAAGGTCAGATTCGTGACCACCTGAGGAACCTGAGCACACATTAGTCTATAGGACCTGAAGAGATGCATCCCAGAATCCTGAAGAAGTTGGCTGATGTAGTTGTCAAGCCACTCTCCATAACACTTGAGAAGTCACAGCAGTCAGATGAAGTCCCTGTGACTGGAAAAAGTGTAACATTTCACCCATTTTTAGAAGGGTAGAAAGGAAGACCTTGGGAACTACTAACCTGTCAGCCTCATCTCTGTGTCTCGGAAGAACATGGACCTGATCCTCCTAGAAGCTCTTCTAAAGGTACATGGAGGACAGGGAAGTGACTGGAGACAGCCAGCATGGCATGAGCAAAGGCAAGTCCTATTTGACAAAATTCATAGTTTTCTATAATGGCGTGATTACATCAGTAGTACCAGGACAAGGAAGAGCTACATATGTTGTCTATTTGGACATTTGTAAAGCCTTTGGCATGGTCCCCCACAATATCCTTCTCTGTAAATCAGGAAGATACAAATTTGATGGGTGGACTATTCAGTGGTTAATGAAGCGGGTAGTGGTCAATACCTCACTGTTCACAAGTAGTGTCACTCAGAGATCTGTACTGGGACCAGTACTGTTTAA
>VWYK01074153.1:41112-52280 GCA_013399775.1 Semnornis frantzii
CTTCTGGTACTTAAAGGCGGCTTTTAGGAAAATTGAGAAACGGTAATTTTAGCATAGCCTGTTAGAATAGGACATGGGGAAACGGTT
This sequence comes from Semnornis frantzii, assembly GCA_013399775.1. Taxonomy (NCBI): domain Eukaryota; kingdom Metazoa; phylum Chordata; class Aves; order Piciformes; family Ramphastidae; genus Semnornis; species Semnornis frantzii. Next base: position 41,200 of record VWYK01074153.1, read on the forward strand.
TTAAACTGAAAGAGGGTACTTTCATACTAGCTATATGGAATAATTTTTTTACAGTAACAGTGGTGAAACACCAGCACAGGTTGCCCAGAGATGTGGTAAATGCCTCATCCCCGGAAGTATTTAAGATCAGGCTGGACAGGGCTCTAAGAAACCAGATCTAATTAAAGGTGTTTCTGCTCACAGGTGAGGGGTTGAACTATAAATTCCCTTCCAATCTAAACCACTCAATGATTCTACAGTCTTCTCTGAATTCAGTTCTTTCATTCCTGTCAGACTGGTCTTTTTTCTCACCATGACTATGCAGAGTTATGCTTAGTTGCTTTATCTATTCTAAAAAATGGCATGATTGTGAGTTTCCAGTACACATGGTTAAAACTACCTATTTTTGGGTCATTTTATGTAGCTCTGTACTTGACACTCACAGCAAGATTTAAAAATTATTCTGACGCTGGTCTGTCTATATGCCAGACTAACAAGAGACAAAAAGATTAAACACATCGCTACACAGTACCAAAAGAAGGCATTGACTGAAATGCACTTTAAAACAGGATAGGTTAGTGTCATGACCCACTGTTCTAAGTCAGTCCTGGGCAGTGGGGGAGGTTGTGCTAAGATTCAGAAATTCCCTTGGAGTAAATTAAAGCAAACCAACACCACACAGCTGATGAGCTGGGTTGATTAGAGCCAACAAAAATTCATGGTAATGGACTGACACAGAGGGAAAATGGGAAGAAAAAGGAGAAGAGGAAAAAGGGGAGAGAGAAAGAGAAAGTTAAGAAGTCAGGGAAAAGAAATCAAAAATCCAGAGTCAAAGTGTTTCAGTGTTGGGTCTACATCCCAGCAGGGTATTTTGTGGTGGAAGCAACACCTGGTTCCCGGAAGTTGCAGTCTGAGAGGTGTGCAGAGTGAGGTATACAGAGGTGAGCACTTCAGTGCCATGTCTGCCATTGGCCTTTCTGTGGTGCTGTTGCAGTGGTTTTAAAACAAGGAAAGAGGAAATTCCCACCTCTACAGAATTTCTCTTTTCACTCTTCAGCCATTCTGCCAGGTCAGAGCTATTAAGTTCCACCAAAGCCATTGCCTTGTGTGTTCGGATCAGATGTGTCACACATTGTTTTGAGACAACAGTCACTGGGCTCTCACAGTTAGTCAGTACTTCAGTTGAGATTTCCTGCTGGATACTCCACCTTGTAACTATGGTAGCACATCTTCTCTGTTACAATGGCTGTGCAACTGTTTTAAATTTTTGAGACACTGAAATGATCTTTTTAGAGTGACTGATTCTGCCCTAATTGTTCATTGCTCTTTAAACAAAGAGTGGCTCCAGACAGAGCTCACTGTGTTGCAACATTGTGACACAGTCAACTAACATCAGCTACCATGTCCCGATTCGCAACACTGTTAGCAATGGGTCTCTGCTCCTTGGCTCTGGCCCACTGAAAAATACCAATTAATACTAGCCCAACCTTATCCACCGCTCTTAATTTCTGCCTAGATAAGTCCAAGTGTTTCCTCTGCGTACTTAGAAGACAAGTCTAGAAAAATAGGTGGCATCTGCTACTTGAAGGTCATCTGAGTAAAGCAAAGCAAGGAAATCCTGACTCAGTTCTTCATACAGGTGGTATGGTAGGGCTCAAGAACCTCAGAGGTTTCACATGTGGACTTAAGCAACACAGGCTTCCTGCAAAGCCCTCAGAGAAGAAAAACTCTGTTCTTGGGTGCTTGCTAAGAGAAAAACAATTAAAAGACTTTGTAATATTCAGAGATTCACAGAAACAGACAACTGCCAAAGAGCTACTTAGCTCAAATGGTGTTACAAAACTCCTTGTCCCATGACTGATCAGCTAACTGTGTCACTGGCACAGTAACTCATGTATGGTAATTTGGTGGACGGAAGTTCACTGTTCATCTAAGACCAGACATCCTCTAAGAACTACAATACTCAAATGAACCTGAAGTGTTACCTGAAGTAATCACATCTCACAGTGGGCAAGGCAGTAGCAACAACATTATTTATTCTTTCAACTTTTATATGGTGGCACAGAAAATCAGACTTTCCTCTTGAACACAAATTGGATTCTAATCCTCAAAGCTTTAACAATTTCTGGTTAAAATGTTACCCATTCAATAGTCAAAGATTCAGTCTGACTTGACCATGACGGCAAAATAGATAAAACCAGGAATATTTGGATGATGATGCAACAGTGTGCACAGTGAGGGTTGCTAATTATGGAGAGCATGTATGCTAAAAATTCAGACACAATGGGGGTTTGCAGCACACCAGTGAGCTTTTTGCTTGCTAAGCAACTTGATAAACAACAGAAAGCTAGAAATTGATAAGGAGTAGGTATATAATTGGTTAAAAATATATAAATATATAACCTCAACCAAAGCCTTCACAATAATGAAACAAAGTAAACTTCTGTACATGGGCAGCTTTTGAGCTAGAAGGTGAATAAATAAAACAGAAGTAGAGAACTTAAGAATTTAAAGGAGCATCTAATAATAGAGGAAATGAGGAAGGACAGACTATGATCCTGAAATTCAATACTCACCTATGTTTTCAGGAAGAAAAAAAAGAAAAAGGCAACCATTCTCATTTTAAATAGATCACTGTGTGCCAAAATACTTAGGAATTCAATTGGTTTACTAACTGTGACATACGTGAAAGGCAGAGTGATTTTAAATTACTGAAATGACATAAAGAGATTCTACATATAATTTTCCTGCCTTTAAATTTGTAGAGTTTGTACAGTACTTCAGAACTGTCCCTCGACTGAAAAAAAAAAAAAAAAAAAAAAGGATTCATCCTTGCACAGGAGATTTTGAGTCATGGATACTAAACATGAAAGCTTGTGTGGTTAAAGAGATGAAGCTTTTTTCCTTCAAGCTCTCCAGTGAGTGGATCTAGTATGCTCCTGTTTGTGGTAGGTCTGCTTGTGGGTGTGCTGATGGAAAAGCACTGGGCTTCAGCAGCTCCCGGAATTTCCAGAAAGCTACATTTGCACTGTTGTCTCCTGTTAACCACACTGTGTGCTTGGTCAGAGAAAGCAGGCTGATGTGTGCACTGCCCTGAATCCTGCATGCATAAAGCCCTGCACACTCCCAGCACACACTCACACTTTCCTCTCCAACACTATTTATCTTCCGGTCTTTGCAGGGGCACTATGAGATGTTACTAGGGGCTAAAGGGAAAGGAAACAGTGCTTAAGAAGGAAAAGTGGGAGTAGGAAGGCGTGAGGGGTGACATTCAGAGAGGAATTCCTCCCATAACACTGTGGGGTGTTTTTTGCCAATGGAAATGATAACAAACTGGGAATGAAAGTGGCATATCACCACCACCTTCCACTGCCATGGGTCCCACCACAGCAGCTGGAGAGGCTGTGGCAAGGCCAGCTGTGCAGCCTGGACCAGGGCCCAGGTGTTGATGCTGGTCTCTGCCCAACAGGCACCAAGGCCATGGGGCTGCTGCACTGCCTTCTGCCTCTGCCCCTGCCAGGCTGGCTGGAAGAGGCAATGAACAGCTCTTTCCAGCAAATTCCCTTTCAACCTGCCAGCACAGTTTTTCCAGCCCAGGCCCACATCTGGCTCTCCTCACGGTGACCCACAACTCTTCAGTCACAAGCACTTAGGAGACACGAAGGCACAGTGAGGGAAGGTGTCAGTTTATGGTACCTCAGTGAGCAGTGTTTCTCCACCTGCTGATCCATTCAGATCAAAATTCTCCTTTTGCCTTTAAAGATCCACAGGGATATATCTAACAGCACCCACAGAATTTAGGATGTGCTTCACCTCAGTTGTGGGCCCTGCATGTACCCATGCTGCTGCAAGAAGCAAAGGTTGAGGCTAAGAAGCTGGAGGAAAAGCTGCGTGTCCCTTCTGGCAAACCACCTATCACGGTGGGTTGCTGCATACAATAAACTGCAGTCCTCAGCTCAACATGGGCAGCCTGAGGTGAGACTTGGAAAACTACAAGTTGCAAAAAGAGTTTGGTGGTGCCTTTTCTGCTGAGATCCTACTCAGCCTTTCCCCAGGGTCCCAAGAAATTTGATGCATTTCCGAAAGGAAGAAATGTTCTTGCAAGCAATGACTTTATGTGCTGAGTACCAGAGTCTCCCAGGCCTGGCACAAACAGTTTCCACATGAGAGGACAGGGAGGAGAGAAAAAGGTCAGGGGACTGTTTGCTGATTATTTCTCTCTTTGAGCACATAAGGCAACTGGAGACACCAGGAGGTTCACCACAGTTCTCACAACTCTCTTCAGTCCACATTCCTCACTTGTTTCAGTCAGTAAACAAAGTGCAATGATACAAAACCAGAAACAAGCTTTGCTTGATCTAGTCATCTGTTCCTGGTTTAAACTTATGCTTCCCATTTAAACCTGTGCAAGAGAAAGTATGACTCCATTCCAGGAGGGCAGGAAATATTCCTCGCATTCCCCATAGGTTCCCAAACCACTGATAAAATTTGAGTTTCTCCCATAACATCCACATGCAGTGAATTTCCTTCAGGTCTGTAAAGGTTATGACAACAGCAGCACCAAGCAATGCATGATGATGACGAAATGTTCCCTGGCTGGAGAATTAGCCTCGGCACAAACATGTCCAAAGGACTTCCACTGTTTTTCGCTTGTGTGGTGTTCCCACCAGAACAGCTGCCAGGATGCTACACCCACAATACCTCACGTCTTGCCTGGGGAATGGTGCTGTACTGAGTGATGTGAATGGCATTGTGCAGTGAGGAACAAACTGGAAGGAGTGGATTTGCTCAAGCTCTGGGCTGGACCCTTGTGATATGGCTAGTACCTTTTTCTTATCTTATGGAGCATCTGACATAATGTGTCTTCTACGGGGACGTGTGAATGTCTGCAAACAGATCTCAGTGGAAATGACTCTGTCACCTGCAGAAAGGCACCGAGTTTTCAGCTGCGGTCTGCAGTCCGACCACAAGCGATGGATTTGAAAAAACAGGAAGCATGATCCCTTCTGATGGACATCTGATAGGAGGACCCAGCTGTTCGACACCATTCAGCATTATGTCAAAGGCCAGTAGAGCTGAGGAGTGTACAAAAGGGAAGAGTAGGCTCACACATGTTTCATAGTTCCCCTCACTATTTCATCATTCCTGCCAAGGGCACGGTACTGATCGTTCTGAGAATGCAGCAGGCCAAATGACATTTGGCTGTGGTAGACTTGTTTTACAACGATGCTTTACACAAACCCACAGCTCTCAAACAGAAAAGGGGGTGGGATTGCGAGAAATGAACTCTTCAGGAAGACATGGTAGATGCTTTTCTAAGAATACATCACATGCTTACACATAACACTCTTACCAAAGGGGAATGGCAAAAGGATATATGTTGTCTTGCCCATCTATTGAGGAGGTCTGATGATAATATAACTGTGTAGTCAAATATTTTTTTACTTCTTTATTAAGTTAACTTTTATCATCCATTTATAGCAGTCTCTTTACCTAATTGGTTATGTATTTTTCTGGGTGATACTGAATTTAGAGAAATTGAACTGAGAATCACTCCCTTCCTCCTTTTATTTTCCCTCTTCTTTTGGGCTGGTAAGTTACAGAGGTTAGCAACTGTCCTTTCTTGCTACAGGGGTAATAACAGCCCCATTTAGGAGAGCTAGATATAAGATTACAAAACCTGACCCTAAGGCAATGGTGAGGATGACCATATCATAAAAGTAAAGCATGTATGTGTGGGGGTGTTTAAAGGGAGGGGAAAGCTAGCAATGCTTTTAAGATTTGAGGTCCAGTCTTTCATGTAAAAGGTATGTAAAAGGGGGAACTCTACGAGTTAGCTACAAAATCTCAGGATGCCAAACCCCAGAGTTACAGGAACATCTTATCAGAGAGCTTGTAGAAAAGTTCCCTTTGCACCATTTTTCCTGGGACAAAATCCTACTTTGCATTGTATAACTTGTCTCTGTTAATAAAATTCAAATGGGTTGTGGGAAATCTGGGTGGGAAAGCCTCCAAATCTGGGTGGTTGCACCGAGACTGCTTAACTGGAGCTGGTACTGGAACATCCTTGCCCTACATGTATGAAGCTCTTCAGTGAGAGCACCTGACAGCTTAGCCTGGCTCTGGGGTAACCCTGGCAGCATCACAAGATGGTAGGTAACACTTATCTTTGAATTTAAATACTTTAAAACATTCAGGCACAGCTGACAGAGAATGCATGTGGGTGCAGCCAAGGTATGTCTGAAGCTCACAGCCATTCATTCCAGAAACAAGTACCTTATGGCAAACACCCAAAGCAGTGTCTGCTGTTCACACAGGCATGTAACAAGAGTTCCTCACATCTTTCTCATTCTTACAACTGTTAACTGATCCAGCAGGATCTACCCCAGGACTCCTTTTCCCCGAGCTCCCTCTTGAGGTCCCCTACATGCCCAAATACGCCTTATCCTTTGGAGACCTCAGTTACGCTTTAACCTCATGACATTCCCTTGCCATGCCTGTCTGTTTCTGGAATGAACTGCACATATCTGCTTCTGGAAGACATTCCCCTGCCCAAATTCACCATCTCTGATATTTCTCACAGCAATTGTTCAATTGGCACCTCCTCCAGCCCTTTCTATCAGAGCAAATGTGGCGTTTTAGCATACTTTACTACTGCAGTCACTGCTTGGGGCCTTTGAGGTCAAAGCTGAGTAAATCTCAAGTGCCTCACCAAGCAGGTACATTCCCTGAGCTGACTCTGCTCACAAACTCACCTATATTGCAGATCACATGTTAGGATGTAATTAGCTTCAGTATACAATAAGTACACTAGAATGTGTATGTGCTTGGAAAGAAAGCCTTGAGGATTTCACTAGCCCTATCTTACATGTCCAGAGTTTTGTGCCAGGTAGTATTTTAGGACGTGGTTTTACGATCTGCTTTACGTGATCTCAATCAGCATTGTCAAGCAAAGGCAGCACCATTCAGACTGCCCCTCACCTCGAGCTGGACCACTCCATCTTAGTTTGGCTGTGGGATGAACTGAAGCAGAGAAAGGATTTAGCTTGTACAGCTGCACAATGCCTACTGCTGCTACAAGGAAGGGAGAGTCATGGGACTATGGATTTTGGTAGCAGTTGCTCTTCCATCGAGTCCAGCTGTTGGTGAAATCACACCTGCAGGATAGGGTGTGACCTCATCTCTCTGTGAAGAGACAATTGAGCCACAGCACAGTCTTCTCACTCAGATAACAGTAATAAATACAGTAGAACTCCACAAGTTTAATAGATTAAAAGATGGCAGGTTTGGCCTGCCTGAGGGAAATGCCAAGGTAGGAAGACAGCTACTTTAGTTTAAACAGGTAAGAACTGAGCCCTGCAGGGGCACACACCACCACCAATCCTCCCCTGGAAGGGGAAGCTGCTTTGTGTGAAGCTGCTGTCACAACAGGAATATTTTAGCAGCTCAAAAGCAGCAGAGAAGTGGCTACACCAAACATGTGCCCACAGTATAATGGCAGAGGTGGCCCTGTCATTGCTAAACAATGCTCCTTTTGGAGGCTGATGACTGCCAACACAAGTTAGAGCTGCCTGCAGATGAAGAGGACAAACTCTTCGTCGTGTCTTCAGCAGAAGTCAGGCCACATGAAAACTGATTCCCCACAAAGACATGTTGGTTGCCTGAGCTTCAGATGTCACTAAAATGAGCACAAACAGCTCAGAAGAAAATGTGCCATTAGCTAACTCTTTCTCTTACCTGCTCTGCATTGGAGCTCTTGGTGGCACTGGAATAAAGAATTGATCTGTCCTTGATAAAAACAAACAAAAAAACCCCTTAGTATCTGTCTGTTCTTTCTTGCTAAATGAATGATTGCTGTCAGCAGCCACTCTTGTAGAAAACCAGCTATCAAATGGAGAAAATGTCCAACAATTATGCAACTATGGCAGGCACATACAAGTGTGCAAACTCTAGCTGTGGCCTCTATGACATTTGCTATTAAATCAGGTTACTGCACAAAAGCCTTGAAGAATCTGTGGGCACTTAAAATAACAAAGTGGATCCTGAGAACAGCACATGGAAGTTAGCTAAAAGTGTAGTAAAGGCCTAAAGAGCAGAGTGAATGGATTACCACGTGCATGGCGTGCATGTGTCTGCTGTCCATGCGAGTGCAAACAGAGCGGTGACAGGTGCTCAGCTGAGCCCCGCTGTGCACAAGTGAGAAACACAGGAAAGAGACCACAACACTTCTTGTGCAAATTTCAAGTGGCAATACTAAAAGCAAGAGGCTGGTGTGTTCCTCTTCAAAGTCAGCTGAAGGGCCTGGTAGTATGTAGGTGAATGAGGCCAGGGTCCTGATTTAGAGAGGCTGCTAGGGGGGGAGAGAGTGTGATTAATTTCAGGAGACAGCCACTTCACTGGGTGGTGGAAGAAGCTGGCAGCCCTTGCATCCCGCTACACTCACTCATGGAGAATCTGCAGTCACAGAGCACAGAGAAGGGGAAAATGAAGAGAATGAGTGAAGAGCTGCAAGAAAAGGGGTAGATTGAAGCTTCTTCCTTTCCTCATTCTGCTTCTGACCTCTCAGTTTCAACTCGTGGGTCTTATTTCTGTTGTTTCTCAGTGTTTGTTTTCCCTAGGGTCCACCTGCTAGGCCAGATATCTGTGAAGAAAACGCCTTCCTCCCCATGCCAAACAAGAATATCTGCACTGCTGGAGATCTTGAGCTAGGCCTGCCATCCCCCCACCAACACATCAAAGCAGTGACAAATTTTGCAAGTAACTTCACAAGCCAAATAATTTAATCATTTTTGTTCTCTAGCTGCATTTGCCTCACAGGATGACAGCATTTGATATTTCAAAAGATAAAGAATATTTTGTTGTAAGCAAAGGAAAATTAGAGAAGATTGGTAGTGGTAGTAGTGGGGAAATGAGCTGAAAACCATAAACGAGGCAAAAGTCTCAATAATCAATGAACGAGGAGAGTTATGGTGTGCAAGTGAAGAGGCATTGAGTCACATTGCAAGCTTGTACCATAAAATGGTCTATGACTATTTCCCAGAAGGTGATTAGTTTGCCTAATTCAGAAGTTTTATGAAGGGTGTTCATTGGAACTCGATGAATAATTTTTTTTTTTTTTGTTTCGTTGGCAAATTTGGAAAGTCAAGACGACTCATTTCAATCAGAATGGAAAGAAAAAACCTGATTTTTTGGTGAGTTGAAAAGTAAGACAAATAATAATTTGGAGGCTTCAAATGATACGTTTTTTCCTAAAATTGTAATGCTTCCTTTTGATGGTGGCTCTTTAAATATGGTTTGAATATTCTTAAATAACAAGAATTTCTGAAAGAAAACATAGCTTTGAGCAAGAAAAATCAAATCACTTAGTATGAAAAACACTGACAGGCATTTCACTGGAAATTCTAATCTAAAAAAAAAATATTTTTTTTTTTCCTTCTTGATATTAAAGAATGTCATCATATTTGCCAAGCTCCTTAATTTTTGGCTTCAGAAATTCATTTAAAAAGCAAAAGTCATATTCCCAGGCTTGACAGTTTATCATTCAAATCCAAACTTCTTTAAACTCCAGAGCCTGCAGCTCTAATTGTCTCTAGCTCTTCAGTGGCCCAAGAACTCAACAAGTCATAGCAAAGCTGCAGACAGAAATCATACCTGCACCCGCTCCAGAGTCTGCATTCACCAGATCAGTGTGTTATGACCTAATATACAGTCTACTAGTAAATAGTTTCCAGATAAAATTACTATGTATCAGGATGTGGTATTAAAAAAGCAGCAATAAAAGCACTCTTACAGAGCATTTGTTGTTAAATCCCTTCAGGTCAGGAATGGGCAGAGCTATTGAAGGAACAGAGGAACGGGAATAAAGGGAGATCAAATCCTGCCTAATCCCTCTAACCCAAAGACCTTGGCACAGAGATAGCATGTATTTGCATTGAATTTTGACCTTTGGTAATAATCTAACACAGGCTCATGTGTCAGACAGGTAAGATCGTAGCAATGTCACTGACAAGACCGTGGCAGCAAAATTTTTGATGCAGTGAGGTCCTTAGAGTAACGGAAACCAGGCCTTCTGCTTTACACTTTTTCTTTTACAAGACGTAAATTAGTTGCTGACATTTGAAAATCATAACAAGTGGGTTAATACAATGGCCATTTAAATGAGCAAACATAGCAAAAAACTTTAGGAAGTGAAACTTTCTCAAGAAAGTTCTGCGTAACTGCAGTTGCTCTTGCTGCAAAAGGCTCCCCTCAGTTTTTCTCATTTCAGCCAGTACTCATTCTAGGCAGAAAATAAGACAAAATTGCATTTTGCTGTTATGCAAGTCATCTGTTTTCTTTGCAAAAGACCCAATAATTTAAAAATGAAAAATGTTGGTGGTGAGGTCTCAAAAAAAGCACCCCTCTTTCCTTTGACATTTCATCAAAATAAAAAAATTCAAAACATTTCCTTCCATTTTATGTAGGGCGTGATTTTCACTGGACCTCATAAAACAGACTTGGTTTCTTTTTATGCACCATTCTTACTGAAAAGAAAAATATCCCAACTGATGTGTTACCCACAAGTCCAGCCTCCTCTTCATACCCTCTTAAAGACTTCACAGACCTTTTTCATAATCTCTTTCCTCTCTAGGAGCACAGTTGCAAGCCTTCTTGATTCTCTCCATCTCTAGTACACAGGCCAACCAAACCACCCACTATCATATTTTCTGTTTTCCATGGGGCCAAAATATTAAGAATTCTTCTCTATGCCAGATCCAAATTTTAAAATTTCAGATTTCCTACGAGAAAAAGGGTCAGGGCAATCCTCAGGATTGATATAGGCTGAGGGATGAAAGGATTGAGAGTAGCCCTGTGGACAAGAGCTTGGGTGTACTGGTAGCCATGAGGCAGCAGTGTATGCTTGCAGCCCAGAAGGTCAGTTGTATCCTTGGCTGCATCCATAGGAGCATGGCCAGGAGGATGAGGGAGGTTACTCTGCCCCTCTACACATTCTNCACATACCTGGAAAGTTTCAGGGTCAGGTTGGATGGGTATCTGAGCAATCTGATGAAGTTGAAAATGTCTCTGGATCACTGCTGGGTGGGAGGTTGGACTAGATGACC
>VWYK01074154.1:0-21548 GCA_013399775.1 Semnornis frantzii
CAGAGATGATTAGGAGACTAAAAATCTATGAACCTGTGAAAGGCTAAGGGACTAGGGGCTTCTTAGCCTGGAAAAGAGAAGCCTGAGGGGGGGATCTTGTCAGTGCTTAGAAATACCTAAGGCTAGATGTCAGGAGGATGGGACCAGGCTTTTTTTCAGTGGTGCCCAGCAACAGGTCAGTAGATAATGGCTGCAAACCTGGACATAGGAAGTTCCACCTAAACATGAGAAGGAACTTATTTACATTGAGGATGGTGGAGCAGTGCAACAGGCTGCCCAGAGCGGGTGGCTGAGTCTGTCTCTGGAGTNTGGACAAGTGCAACAGGCTGCCCAGAGCGGGTGGCTGAGTCTGTCTCTGGAGTGATTCAAAGCCCACCTGGACTCCATCCTGTGCAGCCTACTCTGGGCAATCCTGCTCTGGTGGGGAGATTGGATTAGATGATCTCCAGAGATCACTTTCAACCCCTGTAATTTTGTGACATGCCCTTTGGGATGCTGCTTACCTATTAAAAAGGGGTTCTGCTCCTCTGCCATTTATGCACAGCTTACCCCAGGAGCCTTAGCTTGCTGCAGGGTGTGCTCATCCTTTGAAAGTCAGCTTTCCTGGCTGCAAACTCTGCTCTATTCCCATAAGCAAAACACCTGATTCTGAGGCTGTTCACAAGTTTTCTGTCACTCAGAAACTTCTGTCAGCTCCTGCTGATCAGCCTTGGTTTTCATGTCCTTCTCTGAGCCTCAGTTTCCAGCATAAAAAGCTTATTGTATGGCCACAAAGCCAGACCAGAATTTATTAGTGTTTTTTTTTTTATTTTGCCAGCACAAAGTGGCTGCTGTGAAAGCCCATCAGGATAAATTCCTCTGGGATGCAGTGGCCTGAACCTGATCAGAGATGTTAGGGAAGCGGAGCAGCGAATGAGCCAGTGCACGTGTGCCAGGAGTGTTGATGTCCCTGAGGACCGATGTGGAGGGGAACAAGAGGTGCCCAGCAGTGTCCTGACAGCAGCCATGTGGGTGTTTTACAGTCCAGAGATTAAAATTATCTCTGTTGCATTCTTGAGAAGTCTTATAGAATCATAGAATGGTAAGGTTGGAAGGGACCTCGAAGATCATCTAGTTCCAACCCCACAGTGTTACTGTGGAAAAGGGGCTGTGTTGGTTCTGTTGGGGTTTTTTAATGCCATGCCTGAAAGTTTTCTGGCCTGGTGAGCACATTTTTCTGAGGTGTGAAAGCTTGGGATTTGCTAATCCAGAGCGTTTTGTCCTAGCTGAAATGGTTAGTAAGCAAAAACCTCCCTGCACAGAATCATAGGAATTGGAACAGACCTCTGGAGATCATCAAGTCCAACTTCCTTGCCATAGCAGGACCACCTAGGGCAGATCATGCAGGAATGCATCCAAGTGGGTTTTGAAAGTCTCCAGAGAAGGAGACTCCACAACATCTCTGGGGCAGCCTGCTCCAGGGCCCCAGCACCCTCACAGAAGTTTTTTTTCTAATGTTGAGGTGGAGCTTCTCATGCTCCACTTTGTTGCCTCTTGTCCTATCACAGGACACCACTGGAAAGAACCTGGCCTCTTCTTTCTGACACCCTTCAAATATTTGTAAACAGTGATCAGATCCCCTCTCAGCCTGCTTTTGTCCAGACTAAAGAGCCTCAAGGTCTCTCAGCCTTTCCTCATCAGACAGGTGCTCCAGTCCCTTCATCATCCTCATAGGCTCCGATGAACTCCTTCCAGTAGTTCCCTGTCTTTTTTGAACTGTGGAGCCCAGAACTGGACACAGTGCTCCAGATGTGATGTCACTAGGGCAGAGTACCTTACTTTCCTAAGCAGCTGCATAACCCACTAGATTTTACTTCACAACATGTCAGGACCTTATACCTCTGCAGAGAAATTTATGCCATTTGTCTAAAATGGCTCAAAGGTGTCAGGTTCAGCAAAGCTTCACTGAACTTCTAGAATGTGTGCTGCAACGTGGAGAGCCATGAGCTCTGCTTTCAGCCTTCTCTTCTCCAGACTCAGCAACCCCAGTTCCCTCAGCCCTACCCTCCAAACCCCTCACCAGTCTTGCTGCTCTTCTCTGGACATGCTCCAGCACCTCTCTGCCTGCCCATTCATACATTAAGCACTGGATGCTGTAGAAATCCAGGACAGCTGCTTTCTACTTTAAAATAAAAGGGAAGCTTCTGAATTATTAGTGTGGATGAATTGAGACTGGGTATTCTATGCAACTGCCAGTTAATCCCATTAAAGGGAATGTCTAGGGAACTGTGATGAAGCAACACAAGAACAGAAATAGCAGGTGGTCACAAAACCATGGTGCTAGGAGAGCGTGGGCACATTGCACAAGCTTGCTCTGTCCTCTGGCCTCACCAAGGCCAGCTGGCAAGGGCTGGTGAGCAGCAGGGACAGCCCACTGCCAGGTCCCCATCTGCAGATGCTGTGCCCTTCCTCTCTGCCTGCAGGGATTACCAGGTGGGGAGAAAATGTGCTAAAGAGCTAGGGAATGTGAGGAGGGGAAAAAAAAAAAGGCATATTCACAGCAATTGCCAAGCAAAAGGCATTTCTGCTTTCTGGAGCAGCTGCTCAGTGCTAGGAACTTGGCTGGGCTGCCTGCAAAGTGTGAGGCACACGCACATCCAGCCAGCCTCATTTTGTGGCTGGAGGATGCTTAGCAGAGGCTTTTTTTCTTTTTTGGCAGGGCTTTGAAAGCACAGCAGATTTCTTTACACTGCTGCTGCTCTTCTTAGCTGGTAAATGCCAGTCGATGTCCTGTAAATAATGTGACAATCAGTTTTCATATTTGCTAGCATCTCTACCTCTCCATCTCAAGCTATCTAAACCTTGCTTTTCTAAAGGGTTTTGTCTTTGGATGCAAAAGCCAACCCTGGATTTCCAGGATCCCTTGGGTTTGGGCAGTGTAGCTCCTTCATTTTTTCTTCCAGAGCTCTAAAAAAACTGCCCTACTCATCAGCCTCTTGACCAAGCTCAGATTTCTTACCTTGGCCTCCTTAAATCTGCCCTCTGAACTGTTTGTGTGCTTGATGAATGCAGGACATTACCTTTAGACCTGACCTATCTAGGGTAGTTCAAAGAAATGTAACAGCAGAGGAAGAGGCAGGACTGGTAAAGCTCTTAAGCAAAAGGAAAGAAAGGGAGCAGTCATCTCTTGAGAGGTGGTGGAGGAAAACTGAAGTGGATTACAGAAGAGAAATGTGGTGCAACTTGGTGGATAAGGAGGTGGTTGATATGTTTAAAAGTCCTTTGGATGTGGTGCTTGAGGATACAGTTTAAGGATGAACTTTGTAGAGTAGGGATAATGGTTGGACTTGATGATGGGGACTGGAACAATTCCTTCTGAGAAGAGGCTGAGAGACCTGGGGCTTTTTAGTCTGGAGAAGACTGAGAGGGGATTTAATAAATATTTATAAATATCTGAGGGCTGGGGATCAGGAGCAGGGGGACAGGCTGCTCTGCTCATTTGCTCCCCATGATAGGACAAGGAGCAATGGATGGAAGCTGCAGCACAGGAGGTTCCAGCTCAACACAAAGGAGGAACTTCTATAAGGGTCAGAGAGCACTGGAACAGACTCCCCAGAGAGGTTGTGAAGTCTCCTTCTCTGGAGACTTTCAAGGCCTGTCTGGATGTATTCCTCTGTGACCTGAGCTAGATTGCATAGTCCTGCTCTGGCAGGGGGGTTGGACTCGATGATCTCTGTGATCCTGGGAGTCTTTTCCAAACGGAATGTTTCTGTGATTCTGAGGTAGGATAAGAAGAATCTGTAACAGTAACAGCTGTATGCACTGCAAGTGCTGCCTGATCCTCAGAANTGGGGATCAGGAGCAGGGGGACAGGCTGCTCTGCTCATTTGCTCCCCATGATAGGACAAGGAGCAATGGATGGAAGCTGCAGCACAGGAGGTTCCAGCTCAACACAAAGGAGGAACTTCTATAAGGGTCAGAGAGCACTGGAACAGACTCCCCAGAGAGGTTGTGAAGTCTCCTTCTCTGGAGACTTTCAAGGCCTGTCTGGATGTATTCCTCTGTGACCTGAGCTAGATTGCATAGTCCTGCTCTGGCAGGGGGGTTGGACTCGATGATCTCTGTGATCCTGGGAGTCTTTTCCAAACGGAATGTTTCTGTGATTCTGAGGTAGGATAAGAAGAATCTGTAACAGTAACAGCTGTATGCACTGCAAGTGCTGCCTGATCCTCAGAACCAGGTGAACTGGCTGCTTTCTTCTCCTCCTCTCAACAAATGGATGCTTTAACTTCTAAAATTCTACACCTGGAAAATATGCAGGCTTAGGTGGGAAGTGGAGGTTCTACCTCTCCCACCCTAAAAAATCGAGGTCCAGCCCTGGAGCAGCTGTCAGGCTGCCCTTGCTCCCACAAAGCCTGGTTTCTCTGCTCAGAACTTAATGGTGTTCAAGCATCATTATACTTCGGCGTGTTTATGGCTCTTAACAATTAGCAAGAACAATGCAGTAACAAAGCACAAGCTGTTTATTTCCTCAGCTCCCTTTTTACCCCCTTGCTCTTCACAGGTGCTAGAACAAAGGACCTGTGTGAAACAGTGGGGAGGGCAGGGACTCTTTTCAGTGGTGGCCAGTGACAGGACAAAAAAGCAACAGGCACAAACAGCAACACAGGAGATTTCACTTGAACTTAAGGAAAAACTTTACTTTGAAGATGCCAGAGCACTGCAACAGGCTCCTAGAGAGGTTGTGGAGTCTCCTGCTCTGGTGAGATTCCAAATCCACTTGGATGTGTTTCTGTGCAACCTCTGCTTTATCAGGGGGTTTGGACTGGATGGTCTCCAGAGATCCCTTCCAATCCCTACCATTCTGTGATTCTGTCACTTCTCAGCCCACTGTCTGCTCTCCTCCATGCAGCCCTGTAATGGAGGGGTAATTAAGTAACATGAGATGTTTTGTAAAGTTTAATACTGTTTATTAATATTCAACATTCAGAACTCTCACCACCACAATCAGTGATTTTAATAATACTCAGTTCTTTGCATTGGTCATGGAAACTTTATACAGGTAATATCATAGGATCTAGAGGTAAGTAGTAATAATATAGAACAATAATTGAACTCAATTGAACTGGAAGAGAAGGTTCCTGCGGTCAATACACCTCTTGTCCACTAGATGGCCTCAGGGAGCTCCTTTCTGCTTATGGCAGAAGGCAAGGGAGAGTTACCAGAGGCTTTAAGTATTTACTCACAAATATTAATCTCCCGACTAGCAAGGCCAGCTACAGCTTCAGACAGTACCGAAACGCTTCCAGGGAATTCTGTTACTGTCTTGTCAGCCACATGTTCTGATTCTTCCCAGGCTGCTGGAGAAAGGAGGCAGACAAGCTCTGACCTGGTCCTGAGCTCTCTGGATGATCTGTGTATCTCCAGGACTTCCAGTCTTGGCAGGAGACTTTCAGGTGTAGGCAGGATGTCTTGAGATGTGCAGTCTCAGCACAGTGTCATACTGGCTGTGCAGGCTGATTGCATGGAGACATTTAGAGCCTGTTCCTGCTAAACTGGATGCAGGCAGTTTCCAGGCAGTTTCCAGGCAGTTCAGGATACAATAAGGCAGTAGTAAGCAGGCAACCACAATTACAAAGCCAGAGCACGGATACAATGGCAGAGAGCAGGTTGTGTTACCTGCTCATCTCCTTTTATCGATACAGCCCAAGACTAATGGGCCTTTGGACACAGAATAGCCAATCAGAATGGCACTTAGCCAAGCTTGACCATATTAGGTGAAGCCATAGGCCTGCTTTACCCTTTTTGTGGCAGAACACAGGCCTTGAGCAAAGCATACACAAGCTGAGCCTGTGTACCTTGTTTACCACAGGATGCAAGTGGCCAGGGTCCTTAGACTCAGTGGCTCCAGATTCTTTGTCCTCTTTCCCACAGTTGCTTCTCCCCATAACAGAAGGAGGGAGAGCAGAAAAACATCTCTGGGCAAACCAGGACATGTATAGGCCTGCTTAGGCCTACCGCAAGAAGCCCTCACTACCTATTGCACTCTAATGCCCCCACGGAGGGTGGGACACTCTATGCTCAATTATTTCAGGTGTGATTCTCTGCAAGTTCCCCTGATGCTGTCTGCCAACAGAACCAGCTCTGCAAAAGCACTGAGGGCTCTCTTTTGTTTTGCAACCCCTGACATTGCTGCCTGGGGAAAGCATTCCTTGTACACAACATGTGTAAGTTTGTCAGTTTCAATGACTTCCCAGGAGTGAAGAAGAGGCTGGATTCTGCCTGAGATTCTGCTGTGATTGTTGATTTTGATGTTAGTGAGGGCTGGGAGGGTCCTAGCATACCTGGAAATGGAGACATTGATACTCTGTGCAGGTGTGGGAAGATTGTGAGAGTGGCAAATGGTTTATTCATTGCACAGAGGCTTTCTGGTGGTAGAAAGGACTTGGTTCTCCTGAAAACTGAAGGAAAAGTTGGAGATAAAGCCTGGAGGTGATGAGGTGGCGTGACATTGGCATTCAGCAGTGGGGAAAGTGGGGCTTATGTATGTGTGTAATTTTGGCTGTAATTCAGCAGTGGAGCTCATTGGGTTTGTTTGTAGGTAAGACAGGATGAGGAGTAATAGGTTTAAACTGGCAGAGGGGAGATTTAAACTGGATATTAGGAAGAAATTCTTTACAGTGAGGATGGTGAGACACTGGAATGAGTTGCCCAGGGAGATTGTGGCTGCTCCCTTGTTGGAGGTATCAAGGCCAGGTTGGATGAGGCCCTGAGAACCTGCTCTAGTGGGAGGTGTCCCTGCCTATGGTGGGGTGTTGGAACTGAATGAGCTTTGAGGTCCCTTCCAACCTAAACCATTCTATGATTCCAAGAATACATATAAATCCCTGTCAGAAGGGCTGGTCAGCCCAGTTGCCTGGATGTTGAGAGGACAGAAGATTTTGTGGGCTTTCTTCTACCCTCTCACTCTTGCTGCTTCTCTTCAACCACCCTCTGCAGAGAAGAGGATGTTTGCTTGGAGAGGCTGGGAGCTGAGACACTCAACTCCAATGCACTTTTCCTTCACCTGGGCTCTCTTCCTTCTGTTTTTGTATGTTTAGGGTTATTTTTTTTTTCCCCTTTCCCTTATTTTCTTTGTTTTTGCTCTCATAGCTAGAGCCCAGGTGCTCCTGTAGCCTGTTTTCCTGATGGTGAGGGGCCTGGAGCACAGCCCTATGAGGAGAGGCTGAGGGAGCTGGGGATGTGCAGCCTGGAAAAGAGGAGGCTCAGGGGCGACCTCATTGCTGTCTACAACTACCTGAAGGGAGGTTGTAGCCAGGTGGGGTTGGTCTCTTCTCCTAGGCACCCAGCAACAGAATGAGGGGACACAGTCTCAAGTTGTGCCAGGGGAGGGTTAGGCTGGATGTTAGGAGGAAGTTCTTTCCAGAGAGAGTGATTGGCATTGGAATGGGCTGCCCGGGGAGGTGGTGGAGTCACTGTCCCTGGAGGGGTTCAAGAAAAGCCTGGATGGGGCACTTAGTGCCATGGTCTGGTTGATTGGCTAGAGCTGGGTGCTAGGTTGGGCTGGATGAGCTGGGAGGTCTCTTCCAACCTGGTTGATTCTGTGATTCCTGTGGGAGTCACTTCTCCTCTAGGGAAGAATTTTATCAACCTTTTTTTGTTTAAATTGCATGTTGCTCTGGTGCTGTTTTGTGATGCAGAGCCCCTGAGTCACAAGGACACATAACCAAATGTGGGTTAGAAGTGGCTGGAGGCAAGAGGGCAGCTGGGGGCAATTTTTCATAGACAAGACAAGGGTTCCCTCTTCAATGTGCAATTCATTGCAGTGCAGAGGGCCAGCACAACACTTACACACTATGTCTGCCCCACTTTAAAGGTCATTTAAGTGTGGAAATAGTCACAGAATCATGGAGTGGTGAGGGTTGGAATGGACCTCGGGAGACCATCAGTTTTGGGCTCCCCAGTTCAGGAGGGACAGGGATCTACTTGAAAGAGTCCAGGGAAATGCTATGAAGATGATGAAGGGGATGGAGCACTGCCCTGTGAGGAGAGACTGAGGGTCCTGGGGCTTTTTGGTCTGGTGAAGAGGAGACTGAGAGGGGATCTAATCAATGTTCATAAATATATGAGGGCTGGGGGACAAACTCTTAGTTGCACCCTGTGATAGGACAAGGGGCAATGGATATAAAATACAGCACAGGAAGTTCCATCTCAACATGAGGAAGAACTTCTTTACTGTAAGGAGTCCTGGATGAGTCTCCCCAGAGAGGTAGTGGACTCTCCTTCTGTGGAGGCCTGTCTGAATGCACTCCTCTGTGACCTGAGCTAGATTGTATGGTCCTGCTCTGGCAAGGGGGTTGGACTTGGTGATCTATGGAGGTCCCTTCCAACCCCTCAGATCCTGTGACCTAGCCCAAGCCCCCTGCCAAAGCAGGATCACCTAGGGTAGGCCACACATGGACTGCATAGTCCTTGTGCTGGTTCTCTGAAGAGGGATGAATGCCTTGCTGCAGAGCATGAGTTTGCAGGAGGCTCAGCTTAGAAAAATTACACATTGTTTTTTGTGAGCCTCCTCAGGGTGAATCTTTTCACTCCCTTCATAAGAATTATTTGCAGAGTCTTATTTTAAGATAAGAGAGATTCCATTCTCCCTACCCTCCTCCTCCCTTCTTCCTCAGCACTGATTCTTCAGAGTTTGCCAACATTAAGAAGGAGATAAAGATGTTCAAAGCCTCACTAGAACTCCTAGCACAGCCATCTTCCCCTTGCTGGCTGAAGGGCACAGGACATGGAAGACTTTGCCCCTGTTAATACCATCTGGTTTCTGGGTGCAGACATAAGAAAACTGTTCTGCTTCTGACATATGGCAAAAACTCCTGTTAAGAGCATCTTGTTTTCCTGGGTGCTATCCTCCCTCTCTCCCATTTGTGATTCTCCTCACTCTGCTAGCAGTGAGTGCTTCTCCAGGCTTACCTCTTAAAAGCCTTTTTATTCTTGTGATCTTTTGGGAGAGGGAGAAAACAATGTGGGCCAGAAGGGTACTGCTAGGGAACAGCCTTTGCATGGGTAAGTATTAAAATAGGGCAGATGATAATTTTGCCTCCTGCAAAACCATAATCCCTCCCCCCAGGTAGTTTTATGAGACTACAGGGATGCTAAAATCCTCAAGTCTTCAAAGGAAGTGAATGTCCCTGAATCACAGAAGGGTGAGGGCTTAAAGGGGACCTCTGGTGATCATCTAGTCCAATTCCCCTGATAGAGCTGGTATGCTAGAGCAGGTTGCACAGAACAGGGCCCAAGTGTTCTGGACATCTCTCTTGCAAGGAGACCTGGGGCTGTTCTGCCTGGAAAAGAGCAGATTGACAGGGGACCTTATAAATGTTTATAAACATCTGAAGAGTTTTCAGTGGTGCCCAGTGACAAGATGAGGGGCAATGGGTACAGACTAGAACACAGAAAGTTTCAGAGACTCATAGAATTGTCAGGACTGGACAGGACACAAGGATCATCTAGCTTCAGCCCCCCCCCTGCCATGGGCAAGGACACCTTACACTAGATCAGGTTGCTCAGAGCCACATCCAGCCTGGCCTTAAAGACCTCCAGGGATGAGACTCCACCACCTCCCATGGCAACCTGTTCTGGTGTCTCACCACTCTTATGGTGAAGAACTAACATCCAATTTGAATCTACCCACTTCTAGTTTGGCTCCATTCTTCCTAATCCCTACCTGATTTCCTATAAAGTCTCTCAGCAGCTCTCTCGTTGCCACCTTCAGATACTGGAAGGCCACAGTTATGGTTCCTCAGAGCCTTCTCTTTTCTAGACTGAACAGCCCAAACTCTCTCAATCTGTTTTCATAGGAGAGCAGCTCCAGACCTCTGATCATGCTCGTGGCCCTTCTCTGGACACACTTCAGCGTGTTCATATCTTTGCTGTAACAGGGGATCCAGAACTGGTTGCAGTACTCCAGGTTGGGTCTCACCAGAGTGGCGTAGAGGGGGAGCGTCACCTCCCTTGACCTGATGAAGCCCAGGCTCTGATTGGCTTTCTGGGCTGCAAGTGCACATTGCTGGCTCATGTTGAGCTTCTCATCCACCAGCACCCCCAAGTCCCTCTCCCCAGGGCTGTTCTCTAGCCAGTCACTGCCCAGCCTACATGGGTGCTTGGCAGTGCCCTGACCCAGGCAGTTGCACTTGAACCTAAGGAATCTTAGTCACCTGATTCCAAAGGTCCTTCTGAAGGTCTCTGCACAGGTTCTTGACTATTGTGTACATGCAACTGTCAAGCAGAGCACTGCAAGAGTGAGGGAAGTGTGAAGAGTGGAATAAGTTGAAGATCAAAGGAAGCCTGCTTTGTGCAAACAGCCTCAGCTGGCTCACAGCCTTAGGCACTGCCATCTGTGGCTGCTAGGGAAGAGAGTGCCAGACAGAACACTGATGTTGTCTCTCACCTTTGGAAAAGGTGACAAAAAGCTCTTTAATTAGAAAAGAAATAACCAGAAAGCACTTGGGTTGTGACTCACATGGGACCCTTTGCAGAAAGAAAATAAATGTTTTTATTAATGAATTATTCCCAAGGGGGAGACAAAGGAAAGGTTTCCTGGATGGTTATTTCCCAGAAATTCAGTTAGACCTAATTAACTTCATAATTAGGTGCCTGATTAGCTAAGTAGTTAACCGTTAGTGACCTTTTAAACTCGTGGTGACAAATGCATGCATGCATGCATGCTCCACAGGAGAGCTCCTACTGTGCTTTGGAGAGTGCAGCTCTGACATCACTCGCAGACAGGGGAACAGGCTGCCCAGGGAGCTCCTGGAGTTGCCTTCTCCAGAGACTTGCAAAATCCACCTGGACATAGAATCATAGAATGGTTTAGGTTGGAAGGGACCTTGAAGATCATTTAGGTCCAACCCCCTGCCATGGGCAGGGACACCTCCCACTAGAACAGGTCACTCAAGGCCTCATCCAACCTGGCCTTGAACACCTCCAGGGAAGGAGCAGCCACAACCTCCCTGGGCAACCTGTGCCAGTGTCTCACCACCCTCACTGCAAAGAACTTCCTCCTAACATCCAGTTTATATCTCCCATTACTCCTTGTCCTGTCATATCAAGACCTTGTCAATAGTCCCTCCCCAGCCTTCCTGTAGCCCCCTTCAGATACTGGAAGGCTACTCTAAGGTCTCCTGGAAGCCTTCTCTTCTCCAGGCTGCAGAGCCCCAACTCTCTCAGCCTGTCCTCACAACAGAGCTGTTGCAGCTCTCTCAGCATCTTCGTGGCCTCCTTTGGACTTGCTCCAACAGTTCTATGTCCTTCCTGTGCTGGGGGCTCCAGAACTGCACACAGGACTGCAGGTGGGGTCTGATGAGAGCAGAGTAAAGGGGGAGACTAGCCTCTCTTGCCCTGCTGCCCACACTGCTCTTGCTGCAGCCCAGCACACAGTTACACAGTTGCTGTCTGGGCTGCACTCACACTGCAGGCTCACACTGAGCTTTTCATCACCCCAGACCCCCAGGTCCTTTTCCTCAGGGCTGCTCTCCAGCCATGTTGCAGACATGTTCCTGTGTGGCCTCTCCTAAGATGATGCTGCTTTGGCAGCAGGGTGAGTGGACTCAATGATCTGCAGATGTCCCTTCCAACCCCTGTCATTCTGTGATTCTGTGAAGATGAGGTAAAGCTGAGGGAATGACAAGACAAGAATATAGACACCCAAGGGGCATGTGCCTGTCCATGCAGCATAGGCAAGGAAAGAAGACTCTGGGAGCATTTCAAGCTAATTGGGCATTTGTAGCTCACATGCACCTCACCAGATTGTATTGGAAAATTGACTGGTGATGGTGCAGTGTGGAGCTTTGATGGTCCCTGAAGGAGTTGCTCTCCCTGTTACCAGCAGTAGCACATACACAGTATTTATAAGAGTCTTTTGCTTTTATTCTTTAATTGTGACATAAAAACTCATGGCCTGAGCTGCTTTTTAATCTTATCTTTCTGTAGGCTTTTTCCCATGCAAATTTCTATTGCCTTTTCCCTGGGAATTATATTTCAGCCAAAACAGCCCCTTTAATGCAGGATTTTAGCACTGGAGATTCGGATGACTCAACAGAAAAGCCCATATTGCTCAGTCCTGCTCTGCAATCTTCCACCCACTCATAAAGACAGCAAATTCCCATCTGTGCACTGCTCTCACTGTGATCTTGCTAATTTTTTCCTGCTCTTTTTTTTTTTTGTTGTTGTTTGTGTGGGTACATCTCGGTGCTGTTGTCCAGGCTGGGATAACAAAGATCCATGCAACACCTGCTAAGTCTGTACGAGGTAGAAAAGAAAATAGAATGCTTTAGATCCAGCAAGGGTAAGTGAAGCCTTCATTCCCTGTATTTGACCTGGAAACCTGTTTTTTGGTCTTACCCAGCATCATTTCTCCTGGAAAACCAATGCTTTACAAAAGATTTTCAATAGACTTGGTGGGGAGAGGGAGGTTGGAGAGCAAAAGGTGCTCTGCAGTCTCTTAATGCTTGAAATCCATTCCTGAGTACTTTCATCTCTAATTAAAGGTCACCTACTGGTTTGAGAACAACTGTTAATGAAGAGTTTAATTATCCAGGTGACAGCTATAAAATCCTACTCCTGTGCTTAAAGCAACAAGCCCTGATTTTTTAAATATCTGCTTGTAACCAGGCACTTAAAGCCAAAACTCCCTCCAAGGAAGAGTCTGTGTGTGCAGTCCACATTTGCATGCACAATGGGAGCCCATATTAAAGATGCAAATCTGTTAGGAGGAGGTTTCTATGTGCTTATCTGACCATTTGAACCAGACCCACCTTTCTGTTCTGCTCTTTCAGTCCTGGAGGGGGAGGGATGGTTAAATTATTCCTGGAGGATAAATCATTTCACATTATTAACTCTTCTTAACAACAAAGCTGCATAAATTAAATATAAGATGATCTGCTGTGTCCTCAGTGGAATGATTAGGAGGGAATCTACAGGAAAGAAATGTGGTCAAATCATTTGAAGACTGGCTAAATGGGATGCAGAGCCTCATCTTGCATTCTTAACAAGCTCAACTGTGGACTTGCCTTCTAATGAGCAAGCCCTGGCTGGCACATCTCTGCAACCCCCACAGCAATGCTGTAAAGGAAATGGCTCATGGTTCATTTTCTCCACTGAGTCCAAGTTCTTTCTTTTTTCCCTTTATTGATGCTTTTGACCGGCTGCTCCATTACCTGTGGTGGTAATTTTCCTGATGCAGTTTTCAATCTGCCAGGCTGAAGTGGTCCCATTTCTCACTTCCCATCACAATACCAGATATGTGTTTCTTGGGGAAGTCAGGTGCGGGTTCCCCACAACACACACATCTGAAGGAATGATGCTTCTGTCAAGCCCATGAAGAAATAGCTTATCCTGTCCTCACTGCTAGAACAGTGCCTCTAATGATGGCACCAAAAGGGCAAAGACAGTCCTTGTTCTTTAACCCTACACTTTCTGGGGCTTAGTGGACACTGAAATTCAAGAGCCACATACAGGCAGAGAGGAAAATCAGAAGGTTTCAAAATATTGTCAGTGATCAGGTGGGCATTGTGCTCTGAGTTTGAACTCCAAGGTTTTTCCTTTGAGTCAAAGCTTTGACAGTTTGCTTGTTTCCTGGGGGCAGTCTCTCCTTCACACATGTGCCCGCAGACACATGCTTCTGTGTGTCCAGAAAAACCTGGACAGGCTGGAGAGGTGGGCCCAGGTGAACCTCTTGAGGTACAAGAAGATCAAGTACGGGGTCCTGCACGTGGGTTGGAACAATCCTCATTAGCAACCCAAGCTGGGAGATGATTGAGAGCAGTCCTGCAGAATAGCGCTTGGGGGTAGTGGTAAGTGAGAACTGGACAGGAGCCAGTAATGGGCAATTGCATCTCAGAAGGCCAATGGCAGCCTGGGCTGCATCAAAAGCAGCATGGTCAACAGATGGAGAGAGGGGATTCTACCCTCTGCTCTGGGGAAAATCTCACCTGGAGTGCTGTGTGCAGCTATGGGGGTTTCAACATAGGAAACACATGGACCTGATGGAGTGGGTCCAGAGAAAGGCCACGAAAGCAATCAGGGGGCTGGAGCACCTCTCCTGAAAGGGTAGGTTGAAGGAGCTGGGGTTATTCATCCTGGAGAAGAGAAGGGTCTGGGAAGCTCTAATAGCAGCCACCCAGTACCTGAAGAAGGCTGCAGAGGGTCTGTTTCCAAAGGCCTGCAGTGGTAGCATGAGGAGTAATGGTTTGAGACTAGAGAAGAGCAGATTTAGATTAGATGTTAGGAGCAAGTTCTGCACCGTGAGGGTGCTGGAACATTGGAAAAGGTTGTCCAGGGATGTGGTTGAGGCCCCATTCCTGGAGATACTTAAGGTGAGGCTTGATAAGGTTGATCTAGTGGACTATGTCCCTGCTGACTGCTGGGAGGTTGGACTGGATGACATTTGGGGAATCTCTTGCAACCATTCTATGATTCTGTCTAAACAGAAGCCTCAATAAAACAGAATTCCAAACCCTGACTACAAAGATGAGGGACAGAAAATAATAGCACATCACATAAGAAGATCCATTTATATACCTGAGAAAGGAGGAAAAACATCTGTCAGTGTCTTAGGGCTTGTTTCACAGGAAATGTGAGTTAATAGAACAGATTGGCTAAACCAAAGCATGTCAGCTTGAACAAGTCTTCTGTTTCAGAGGTTTCTAACACGTTTCTGCATTTGGTTAACCCTCCAGGAGGGTTTTCTTTGCAGAGCTGAATTTTGCCCACAGGTCACCATGACCCAACTGTGGAGGCTGTGCCATGTCAGTGGAGGTCTCCAGCTAAGCAGTAAGTCTCACCACGTGCTCTGTCAGCATCTCTCTGCCTGTACACTTGCTCTCAAGGCAGTTTGGTTTGATCATGGTTTTATTACAATAGATTTCAGAAAGGGAAATGTGAAATAGCTTAAAGGTTACACACATAGACACATTGGTCACTGCTGAGGAAATCCACACCAGATGCCAGCAGGCTTTTTGCACATTACAGACACAAATATATCCTGCTTCCCTCCTCTTCCCCTCCCTTCTCTTTTCCCCTCCCCTTCCCTCCCCTCTCTTTTCCCCTTCCCTTCCCTCTCTTTTCCTCCTCCCTTCCCCCTTCCCCTTTTGATTTCTCTTAATTTTTCTCATACAGCTCTCTTCAAAGAGAAACCCTTGCTTTAAAAAAAGTCAATAAACAGACCAATGTCCCACACAGAGAAAGATACTGTCCTGCAATACCCCTCACAATCTGGATGATGCTCAAAATTTAAATCTAAACAGGAAAAGAAACATCATGTAAACCCTTCTATGATCCTGTGCATAGTGCAAATCAAGGAGGTATGAAGACTGCAAGAAAGGGGCTTTTGTCTTGGCAACCACATGCTCAGCTTTGCAGTTGCTGCCACAGCCTGAGCTGCCCCTGAGCCTCCTGTGCAGCACACATGGACAGGATGTTGTGCTCCTCAAGTAATTCTGTGCTGTTCTCCTGCTAGGGATGAGGTAAGGTGTCCAGTTATGTAGGCTCTACTTGCTCTTCAAGTATCATTCTTTGTCTGCTCTGGGGGAAAACCAGAGTCCAGATCTCTTCATACCTTGGGTCCTGGTCTGATGCTGGCTAGAAGACACAACCCTCCAAGGTCTCTTTTCAAGGCTGTTTATTGGTTATTTGTATGTTAGCCATCTTTTAACTGGGGGTCTTGATGCTGGGCAAAGGGTTTGCATGAAGCAAATGAGCGGCATCAAGCTCGTGTGCCTGATGTACAAGACTGCCATCTAGATCAAGCCTGTGCTTTCCTGAGGTGCCAAAGTTTCATCCTATTGCCTTTCCAAATGGCAGGATTTGGGGGCGTGCTGTGTGTGGAAATAAATGTGAGGCTACAAGCATTTGCACTATTTATGAGGAGAAGTTAGCAAGCATTTACCAAAGGCACCCCTCATTTCTTGGCCCAAGTGTAGATTCAGGAGTCTGTTTTTAAGCCAACTGAAATATTTGCAGTTTGGGAGTTGAGGTACTTCTGTTGGGATGGATTTTAATGGCTGCACACCAGTACACTGGACAACATCAAGCATTTGGGAAGAAATGATTCTTCTGAGCAGTCAGAAGAGCTTTCCAGAGATGAACTTTCCCCCACATCCCTCCCCCTCCCCATTTTTCTTCTTTCATTCTTCTTTCTCCTGGATCTTGCAGTGAGTGTTACTTGTGTTGAGTACCAAAATTACCCCCTCCAAAACATACCATCTTTGATCTCCCCTGCTTTATGCACTAGGGAGCTGATACTTCCTTCCCTGGCCAGGCATGAATGAATAATCATCTCCTGTAGCTATTCCCATCAGGTTTAGATGCTAAAATGTGTAGCTGATGACAAGGAAAATATGGATAAAATTCCTACTGAAATTTTAGGAGTGATATGCAGGCAACATTCAAAGCACATCACAATAAACCATGAAGACTCCAAAGATTCATAACCTCATGGGGCAAAACCATGAGGAAGGAATAAAGCCCAGACTCTTCCTGGTGTTTTCCTTGTGTTGTCCACCTACACATACATAGACAGTTTCAATTGTGTGATTTGGAATGATTTGCCCTCAAGAAGTCTGATATTCAAATAATGTAAAAAAATCTATGCAGTCATAGATGTTATTCAAAACCCCTCTAAAATCAGGAAGTCTTGATTAAGAATTTGGGTTTCAAGACCAGTTTGGACAAGGCCTTAAGCAACCTGGTCTAGTAGAAGAAGTTCCTGCCCATGGCAGAGGGGTTGAAACTAGATGATCTTTCAGGTCCCTTCCAGCCCAAACCATTCTATGATTCTATGAAATGCAGCATATGGTTTCTTTCAGGCTGGATCATCTTGCTATACCCAAGGGGCTCAGCCACACAAAACTGATTTCAATCTAACTTCCTGAGACCAACTTGAAGAAGCATCCCCCTTACTGTGAAGGGTTCTTCCTGATCTCATTCTTGCTCTTTCTCACTTTGAAAACAAACCCCATACCAAACCCCTTGATCCATACTCAGATGGAATCTAGTTCTCTCAGCCTTGAAAAGGCTCCAGGGATATCTTATAGTGGTCTTCTAGTACTTTTCAGAGACCTACAAGAAAGCTGGGGAGGGACTATTTACAAAGGCCTGTAGCGATAGGAGAGGAGACAATGGTTTTAAACTAGGGCAGAGTAGGTTTAGATTGGACATTAGGAAGAAGTTATTTACCATGAGGGTGGTAGAACCCTGGAACAGGTTGCCCAGGGATGTACTTGTGGCCTCATCCCTGGAGACATTTAAGGTGAGGCTTGAAGGGGCTCTGAGCAACCTGCTCTAGGTGAGGATCTTCCTGTTTGCTGCAGGATGGTAGGACTAGATGACCTGTAGAAGTCCTTTCTAATGCATTCTGTGATTCTATGATTCTCCATCAACACAAATCCTACACAAAGTGACACTTTTGTGCAGAGGAAGGCAGGTCCATGCCGTGCGGAACAGCAAACGTCAGCTTATCTAGATAGCATAGAATGGTTTAGGTTGGAAGGGACCTTGAAGATCATTAGGTCAAACCCCCTGCCATAGGCAGGGACACCTCCCACTAGAACAGGTTGCTCAAGGTCTCGTCCAACCTGGGCTTGAACACCTCCAGGGAGGGAGCAGCCACAACCTCCCTGGGCAACCTGTTCCAGTGTCTCACCACCTTCACTGGAAAGAACTTCTTCCTAACACCCAGTCTAAATCTCCCCTCTGCCAGTTTAAACCCATTGCTCCTTGTCCTGTCATTACAAGATCTCGCAAATAGTCCCTCCCCAGTCTTCCTGTAGGGCCCCTTCAGATTCTGGAAGGCTACTCCAAGGTCTCCTCAAAGCCTTCTCTTCCCCAGGCCGAAGAGCCCCAACTCTTGTAGCCTGTCCTCATAGGAGAGCTGCTGCAGCCCTCTGAGCATCTTTGTGGCCTCCTCTGGACTCACCTCCTGCCTCTCTGCTGTGGTCAACAGAAATGGAAGCAACACAAGATACTCTCATCGTTAGTAAGTCTGTGGTGAAGGAGGGTTTCAAATTTGCCTTCTGTCTCCTGCAATCACAGGAGACATGATTGATGAAAAGAGATAATTATCTGTCATTGTTCTAACATGCTTTGCTGGCAAAAAAAATTCGTTCTACATACGCTTTTTTCCTTAAACCAGATATAACTACTAAACTCTGAATCGGCAGCTAACCTCTCAAACAAAGGAAATCTCTACCCATATGGTGGGAGATACCGGTTTATAATCTCATTTATTTCCTGAGACAGTTCTACAAGAACACTTTGGCACAGGCTGGAGTTTTGTTCTCGTCTCTTCAATAAGTTATGAAGATGATTTGCCACCTCTGATGATGGTTATTCCTTGAACAAAAAAGCCAGCAAGGTAAAAACAATTATTTTTTTCTCATAAAAACAAGTTTACAGGCTGTGATGAAGTCATTATTCAAATTCACAGTTGAAAGTGGTTATCACACTGCCTCAGACTCAAATTCACACAAGCACTTCAGTTCAAGTGATTCAAAGGAACCAAGGAATACATCGTCCCCTCGCTGTTTTTCGATGTAGGAGGGCAATGGCCGTTTCTTGTGTGGAAATTGTGAGCAGATGAGGAGATCTCTGTTCTGTACATCTGGGCTTGCATTTCGCAGCAACCAAACTTGCTCAGCAGGATGAAAAAGTCCCTGCGGAAAGTCTTCGTGAAGATGGCGTAGAGGAAAGGGTTAGCGCAGGAATTGATGGGGTAGAACAAAACCAGAAGGATCTTGGATTTGGACACAGTGATGAGAGGCACCTTCAGGGAGGCTGATATTGCAAAGAAAGAAATTGGTGCCATGCAGAGGAAATCCGTGAAGATCAGTACGGCCATGCGCTTGGCGATCTTGGTGTCGCTGTTGGAAGCGATGACGTTGGGGTTCCTCACAGTGAAGTAGATGCAGATGTAGCAGGCACAGATAGTCACAAAGGCGAGCACGTTCAACACGAGAAGAAATATGACATAAGCCTGAGAAAAAGGTGTTTCTATATCCATGGGCAAACAGATGCTGACCTTCATGTAGCTGCTGACTCCGAAGATGGGGAGAAGCGCCACCGTGAAAGCGAACAGCCAGCCAAAGGCCATGATCACGATGGCGTGGCGGAACCGCACCTTGCGGTCCAGCTGCATGGCGTAGGTGATGGTGTGCCACCTTTCCAGAGTGATCACCATCAGGGTGTAGACGGAGAGCTCGCTGGCAAACACAGTGAAAAACCCCGCGGCGTTGCATCCCGCCCCAGTTTGCCAGTCTATGGCGTAGTTGTAGTACTGGCTCCTGGTCTGGACGTCGACGGTGGCGATAAACAGCAGGTAGATACCGATGCAGAGGTCTGCGAGAGCAAGGTTGCACATCAGGAAGCGAGGTACGGTGAGCTTGTATTGACTGCTTATCAAAATAACCAACACGACGATGTTCCCAGTGACCGCTAAAATGCTGATAAACCAGATCAGGACTCTCAGGATGTTGTATCCCATGATGTCTTCACAGGGATTGAAAGCGTCAGGTTTAGGCGAGCAAGCGACGTTAACTACTTCGTTGCACAAGCCGTAGTCGAATTCATTCTCTGCTGGGTCGGATCCTGTGCCATAGTTGAAAATGTAATCTTCAGCTGCAAGTCGTCTGTGCAGCTTATTCTCAGGTTGCTGATTGAGGTCTTGCTTGGCCTTAGATATGCTGCATATTGGATGCAGTTCAGTGCTGAAATTGTAAAAAGAGTAGGGTTGGAAACAAAGAAGACAGGACATGAGGTATGCGGCAAACACAAAAGAGTCCCATTGCCATGGACAGCTCAGTTCTTCTGGTTAGCTGACTATACAGACTACCCTGGAGCTTGAAATTAATAGTCTGGCTGCCCCCTTGTCCCAGTCTGGGGCCATGAGCTGCGTGGGATTGGAGGACAGAAATTACTCTTGCTCCTTTTGAAGAGGAAGAATGAAGATACTGCACACTGGTTGGAAGTTTAAAGGGAGATTCTACTCATTAGTGCATATATGCAAAAAGCAATCAGGTAGAATGAATACATCCACAAGCTAAGCCAAATCTGTTGGACTAAAACCATCTAGACTGATCCAACCCTTCCACCCTCAGCAGGCCTGAGAGCAAGCCAGAACTGCCCTCCACAGCTTAGGCCTATGAGGCCTCAGCAGGCTGCATGATGCAGCTCAAAATTCCCTGCCAGCTAGAAGCCATCCCCCCCCCACAAACTATGAGCTAAGGAGGGAGATTGCTCATCCCAAAGAAAAGTGAAGGAAGGAAAGGCAGGGAAGAGAGGAGAGGAGACTTGAGGACACTGGAGGAGAGGAGAGAGGAGAGGAGACTGGAGGACAGGAAAGGAGACTCAAGTACACTGGAGGAGAGGAGAGGAACCTAGTGGAGACTCAAGGAGAGGAGAGGAGACTCGAGGAGACTGGAGGAGAGGAGGCTGGAGGAGACTTGGGCCTTATAAGCTGTGATACCGGAAAGTGGACTAGAATAACAATATTTCACTATGCTGGGATGCCCAGGTCTGTCCCCTGGGATGGGACTTCGTCTCTGTACTTTTCTTAAGGGAACCTGGGCCTTCCTCAAACTACCACACCCCTATTTATAAAATACTACCTGAAAGTGTAAATGATTTGGAAACATCATAAACTGTAAGAGAAAGGAAAGCCTAATTTTGCCTTACTAGCATTCACGATGGAGTTATCCAGATGGATAATGCATTCTGTGAGAAGTCTCCTTTCTTTCAACTAAATTTCTCACTTAACCTGTCACTGGTAAGCAGACTTTTGCATGAGGGAGATACATGATGATGAATTCTGATGGTAGGCTGAACTCTGAAGAACGACTCAGTTCAGCTGTGCCCATAGTAGCCTGTACAGCCATACTAATGATACCAGCCTTTAGTATTACTCTCAAATTCTCTTTTCCCCAGAGTTCTTGGCAGCCAGTGTGCCATGGTCAAGCTTATAACTCCTGTCAGGGCACAGAACAATCTGTGCCAGTCATTTTAAATAAGTCATATCATACTGGTAACACAAATAAAGCATAAACAGGCTCATACAGGCATCCAGATCAGCTCTGGAAGACAGATACCAGCATGGATATAAACATAAGACATGGCAGAGCATTTTAATTCCAATTGTTTGACAAGGAAAATGGGTTAGAAACCAAGGGAAGTGAAGTCAAGCCAAAACACACTAAACCACGCCATACCAAACTAACCAAACCAAACCAAACCGTGCCAAACTAACCCAAACCACACCATACCAAACCAAACCAAACCACACCACGCTAAAACCAAACTGGCCAAACCACACCATACCAAACCAAACCAAACAACCAAACCAAACCCTACCCAACCATACCAAACCAAACCAAACTGCCAAGCCACGCCATACCAAACCAAACTCAACCAAACCAAACCCTACCCAACCATACCAAACCAAACCAAACTGGCCAAGCCACACCATACCAAGCCAACATTTCCATGCAAACAGCCCTTGCTTTTTTTTTTTTTTTTGCTTT
>VWYK01074154.1:21563-50221 GCA_013399775.1 Semnornis frantzii
TTCCATGCAAAAACCCCTTTTTTTTTTTTTTTTTTTGCATTTATTTTTCTGTTGGAAAGTCAGAAAATTTTCAGTAGCAAAGCTAAATATAGGAAAAGAGTTTAAAGGAAAAAAAAAAAAGCCTTTGAAGGTAACAGTAGTACTTTTGGATAGTTTTGTGTCTGGCTTTATTTCCTGGAATATTAACTCTGTGTCCTTCTCCATACCTAAGCCAAAAGTAGAGACCAACCCTTTGGCTGAGATGATGGAAAGATGGCTGGCTTCATCACACTAAGAAATAGGAAGGTGGATCAACGGGAAATGAAAGAGCAGATTTTAACAGCTGCTTCTCCTAGCCCACCCATGAAGTTTGCTCTCCCAGAAACTTGCAACTATGGCTTTGCATAAAATTGACCCAGATCTAATCTAAGGGAATAAAGCAGCTGAAAACATGTTGCAAAACCAATATGGTTTGGGCTCTGCCTAACTTCCACCTACAGCCCAGAGGAAAACCTACATATGTAATTTCTAGGACAGGAACTCAGTTTCTCTTCCACCCTGAGTTGCAGTACAGTTGAGAGAAGATCTTTCTAGGCAAGCTAGTTTGAAACTTTGAAACAATTGGTAGCAGCCCGAAAGGAAAAATTCTCTTCCGCAATCTAATTTTACCCCTTGGCATTGTACACTCAACACACCTTCCGAAAAATAGATTTTAAAAGGTCTAGCAAGAAAGGAAAACTAATGAAGGCCCAGCACCAGAAGGTGAGGGACATTTTCTATGAGGTTCTGAACATCTTCTACTATTATCAATATTTTTTATCTTAGCTGTCAACGGAGGCAGCAAACTGATTTTCTGTGAGGTCAAACATGCACTATGAAGGTCACAACAGCAATAACAAGGCATTGGAATTTGTTCCCCTGCGTTCTGCTCGCAAAAGGATGAGTGAGGGGCCCAGTGTCCTGATCAATATATCAGCAGTTCTCTAGCTCAGAGGGAACATAGGCTTTCAAGGAGCAATAACTGGAGAGAAAGTCCCTCAGTTTTGAGTGTGGCAGGCACTTGAGGGCACTGAAAGCTACTGGAAATGAATTGAGGGAAGTGTTTTATCCACTGGCTTGTCAGTGATGAGCTCAAAACAAACCTTTTCCCAAACTGTGGAGGCACTGCCTGGAGCTAAATCTGATAAGATTGCTAGATAAGGCCAATTAATAAGTATTTCTGATTATTCCAATTTGCTCATTCTTGAAATCACAGAACCATAGACTTGTTTCTGCTGGAAAAGATCTTCAAGACCATAGAGTCCAACCATCCACCACAACCATTAAACCACGTCCCCAGCTGCCATGTCTACACAGTTTTTGAACACCTCCAGGGATGGTGACTCCACCACCTACTCGGGCAGCCTCTTCCAGTGCCTGACCACTCTTTCACTGACAATTTTTTTCCTATTACACAAATTGCTCCCCTGGTGCGATCTGAAGCCATTTCCTTTTGTTATATCACTTGATAATCAGGAGAGACCAACCCCCAGATGTCTCCAACACCCTTTCAGGGAGCTGCAGAGAGCAATGATTTTATGGTGATTGCAGAGAGCAAATATTTTACTGCCAGCAGTCCCAAATAAAGCCAGGGTCACACAGAGTTAGCTGCTCTCTGTGCTCTGACGGTGGCTGCTGAGGAGATTCCTGGCTGTTTACTTGTGCTGGGAACAGCTGAAATGGGCAGTGGTGAATTCCCAGGGGAAAGGAGGGCCATCCTCTCTTCTGGTACTGACTTAAGGCACTGACTGCTTACTCATTATTGTCTCTGGCAGCTTTGCCCTTTGGGCTGTGAAGTGCATTCAGAGCAACGTGTTAAAACTTTTTTGTTGTTGTTTTGTCAAGGAATGGGTCCTTGCTTCCTTTTGAGATTCACTGAATGGTTTGGGTTGGAAGGGACCTTAAAGATCATCTAGTTCCAGTCCTCTGCCATGAGCAGGGACACCTTCCACTAGACCAGCTTGCTCAAGGTCTCATCCAGCCTGGCCTTGAACACCTCCAGGGAGGCTGTGGAGCACAGAATCACAGAATGTGATCAGATTCTGTGATTCTGTGCTCCACAACCTCCCCGGGCAGCCTGTTCCAATGTCTCCCCACCCTGACTGTAAAGAATTTCTTTCTAATATCCAGTCTAAATCTGCCCTCCTCAAGCTTAAAGTCCCTCCCTCTTTTCCTGTCACTACAAGCCCTGGGTAGATATCATGCAATTCATATATTCACTCTTTTTGTAACCTTCTGTTAGTGTTTAATGTTGTTTTGCTCAAGTCACCCCTCTGAAAAATAAACTAGAGAAAGGACAACTTAAATCAGCAACATTAAAATTGGCAGAGCACTCTGAGAAAAACGCCCCCAAATTGCTACCTTTGTACACGTGGTTATTTTCTGCACTTCATCTGCCTCTGGTGACAGCAGGATCTTGTGTGCTGAGAAGCATCCTCAGTAGAAGAAATAGTACTGACCTGGGTTCTGTATTAAGCACTATCTCAAGCCAATTGTCCTCACTGAGAAGTGACATCAAGTGAGTTGTGAGCGACTGATAGTATGTTCTCGTGAGACAAGGTCCAAACACAACTCCTAATACTGCCACATATTTTGGGAAGAAAAGTAGGATTTCAAGTGACAGCTCCTCCAAAAAATAATGATCAAGTGTAAGGACAGAGCCATATCAATGTCATCCTTGTAGGCAGAAGGTGATCTTTATGTCAAAGAAAGCAAAAAGCTTGCTGAAGTTTGTAATGGGTTATGTCAAGTTGAGGGCTTTCACATCCAGCCTCTGCCCTTTCTGCACTTCAAGGATATTATTTTTCCAGTCACAGAAAAATGTGAGGGGAGTTCAACATATTGCACTGGGCTTGTCCTCTGCAAGCAGCTTATCTTTTCTTAGGCCAGCATCACAATGCTCTCTTCTCTTCGGCCCTCCTGTTCTTGCTAATATCTTGGTAGAAGCATTTCCTGTTCTCTTTAATTAAGCCAAATTAATTTCTAGTTGGGCTTTGTCCCTTCTAATTTCCCTCCTGCATAGTCTCACAACAGTCTCATAGTCCTCCTGAGTGGCTTGTCCCTTCTTCCAACAGCTCCTCTTTTGTCCATAAGCAGCAACCAAACCTCTCCATTCAGCCAGGCCCCCTCTTCCCCGCTGACTCCTTTTTGGGCACAAGGGGACAGCCTCTTTCTATGCCTTGAAGAGTTCCCTCTTGAGCAGTGTCTAGTCTTCATGGACTCCTTGGCCCCTCAAGACTACCTCCCAAGGACTACCCTCTGTCCATCAGTGTTGAACCAGGCCAAAATCTGCCTGCTGGAGTTCCCAGGTGGCACTTCTACTGACCCCTCTCTGTTCTTCTCTGGCAACTGAGAACTCTGTCATTCCGTGACGGCTGTGCCCAAGTCAGCCCCCAGCCATTACATCTCCCACAAGTCTTTCTCTGTTCACAAACAGCAGCTCCAGCAAGGTGCCTGCCCTAGCTGGCTCTGTCAGCAGCTGTGTCAGGAAGTTCTACACACTCTAGCAACCTTCAGGATTGCTCCCTCTCTGCTGTGCTTATTTCCTGGAGAACACAAGAACACGGGCCACAAATTATGAGACTTGTGCCAGATGCCTAATGAATATTTCAGCTTTCTCTTCATCCTGGTTGGGTGGTCTAGGACAGACTCCCACCAGGATACCTGCTTTATTTGCCTTCCCCCCTGGTTCTTACCCATAAACACTCTACAATCAGCATCATCAACCTCAACACAATCCAAACACTCTCTGACATACAAGGCCACACCACCACCTCTCCTTCCTTTCCTATCCCTTCTGAACACTTTTTAGCCATCTGCAGTGTGGCTCCAGGCTGATCAAGGAGAGGAGGTCGTGGTGAAAGGTGGCCCAATGACAGGTGGGAGCTAGAACCACAGCTGAGGCAAATGCTTATGTTAAGACACAGCTGGTAACACATGTACTGGAGAAGCAGTTCACTCTGCAGCATGCATAAACCTGTATGTATACTAATTTCTATCCATTTACTCACCTGCACTGAAAACACTTTTTTCAATCCATATTTTGGAGGAAGTTTATTTGATTCCCCATTCAACTACTGAGAAGCACCAAAAAGAAAAACAAATGAAATCACTTACTTTTGCCTTTTCCAGTTTGCAAACGCACAGCAGTGGCTAGGATAGGTGAGGTTTGCCTCAATCAAAGATCTAAATTTGCTTAAATCAGGAAGCTTTTTTAAATTGGATGTAGACCTTGCTCTTAGCTTCTTAATGAGTTCTAATCCATGACTTGGCAGGAAACTGATTCTTGTCCTTGAAATATCCCTTTAGGAAAACATATGAAAATCTCAGTACCAAGCAAATTCACTTCTGTTCAATAGTGAGTGTCTGTTTTAGACTGTCCTACTCAGAGCAGTGATTGAAAAGAGATCAGCTGGAAACCTGCACTGAAAGGACCCAGGGATAAATTAGGTTTTTCTCTAGGAAACCTGAACTATTATTTCCATTGCAAACTCAACAATCAAATGATGTTAGTCCAGGCTGAGATAAAAGAAAAAAAATAACCCTCTCTGTAGCAGAGACATAAACCATTGATACTGGGTTTAGTAACTATCCAGTAAATGCAACAATCAGAATACTATTAAAGGACAAAAATGTTGATGAAATCACAGTAGAAGTTTGCTGCATGAACACCAGATCATGGCAAGGCTGTTGTGGGAAAAGCAGTAAACAGAAAGAAAGAAGCTCAAATAAGAGTACAGCTGTGAGGACAGGCTGGAGATATCAGAGTTTATACTCATTAAGGAGAAAAAAAGATTAAAGAGAAACAGGGGTGACGTGGGTCACACTGTAAGGGACAAGAATAACATTTCCAGAGGATTAAAAAGCAAAGAGAGCACAAACCAAAGCAGAGACAAGGGCCAGATTGCAGGAGGTTGGGAGAGAGGTATTTCTGTGGAAGACAATTACTGTGTGGGACAGGCGATCAAAGGCAGCGATGGAGGCAGCTATGACTGTATTAAGGAAACAGTGAATGAGGCTTTTAAAAGGAGCCACATCGTGCAGGCACTAAATCTTCACTTGAGCCATGAAGGTGGGGAAAGCGAAGAGGAACCACAGGAGTTCCATCTGCAGGCTAAAAGGTGCTTGGGAACCCATCCCCATGATTCCAGAGTGTGTCAGCTGCAGCAAAGTGTCCCTACGTTTGCCTCAGTAAGGCACAAATTGTGTCCCTCAGCTCATGACAGCACTTTCTCTTAAAAGCAGCAGTAAAAATGAACTGAGGGAAAATCACCCTGCCCTCCCTTAGCCCCTGCATTTACATGGCCTGAAATGGCTCCAGGATGCAGTAGCTGCTGGGGTGGCTCTGCTCTCTGTAGAATTGTACAATTCCCTGACACAAGAAAGAAATGTTCCCTAATCATAGAATCACAGAACAGCTTACGTTGGAAGGGACATCAGAGATCATCTACTTCAATCTCCCCACCATGGGCAGGGACTCCTCCCAACTAGACTCAGCTGCTGAATTTGGTCTAGAACATCCCCTGGGAGGAGGCATCTACAACCTCCCTGGGTTACCCATTCCACAGTCTCGCCACCCTCGTACTGAAGAACTTCTCTCTCAGATTAAAACTATTCCCCTTTGTCCTGTCTCTAGACACACTCATGCAAAGTCCCTCTGCAGCCTTCCTGTAGGATCCCTTCAGGTATTGGAAGGCCTGAAGGCCTTGGAAGGTCTCCCTTGCATCTTCTGCAGGTTGAACATCCCCAACTCCCTCAGCCTATCCTCACAGCAGAGGTGATCCAGCCCTTGCATCATCCTTGTGGCCTCCTCTGTACTCACTCCAACAGCTCTGTGTCTTTCTTATGCTGGGGACACCAGAAGTGGATGCAATGTCTGAGGTGAGGGCAGGAGAGCAAAGGGGCAGAATCAGCTGTCTTGACCTAACCAGGGAACTGGCCTGACAATATTTGTGACTTTCTGCACGCTCCCTCCAAGATACAGCCCCCAGTTCATCCCTAACCGTGTGATGTCAGAATCATGTGCTATTTGATCTCTGTTATCCAACATGCAGGTTGCTTTTATCATCCTATTACTGCATGAGTGATGCCATGTGAGGGGGAGATCAGATTTTAGCAGCATGTAAGATATTTCAGACAGTTGCTATGTACCACACCCAGATTTTCACCTCTGCTCTCCTTTCTAGGAAACAGAATTTATAGAATCATCTTAGAATCACAGAATGGTTTAGAGTGGAAAGAACCTTGAAGATCATCTAGTCCCAAACCCCTCTGCCACGGGCAGGGATGCCTTTCAACTAGACTTGATGGCCAAGGCCTCATCCAGTCTGGCGTTAAAGTCCTCCAGAGAGAGGACATCCTAAGCAACCTATTTAAAGTCTCACCAAATTAATAGCAGGGAATGGTTCTATTTGAATGCAAAGTCTTTAGCTTAATTTGTCCAAGCCTAACAAGTGCCTAGGCAGCTCAGAAAGCAGCTAATAGGTAGGTAAAGATGCTCTTTTTGTCCAAGCAGTGCCTGCAACTGAGGCTTTGCACCCAGTCTCTGAAGGAATGCAGCACCTTTCACAACTGGGCCATGAGCTGTGAGAGCAGAGGAACAAATATGGATCCCACTCTGCTACTCTGACCTACAGCCATTGCTTCTACTGCAAGGGCAAGAGAGACTTGGGAGAGCCAGAAATGCTTTCAATCTGTGCAGGTCAGGTTAAGAGAGGCCACACTGTGGTCTTGAGGTTCTTCTGGGCTTGACCTGCTTCTCAACAGCTGCTGAGAAATTTTAGGCTATCATTTTCTGACACAGACACTTGAAGAGAGAGGTTGCAACAAGCAACCGTGATTGTTTCATGGACTGCTGCCCACAGTACCTTCCTAATGACAAGTGTCACCTAGCAGATCTGCTTGTGACTCAAGGACTAAACAGCAGTTTTCTGCCTAGCTCCATAGACAGCATCATTAGGAGCCTGTGACACTTTAGAAGGGCTCAGAACTGAACAAGAGCATGGAAAATATTTTCTTTGGCTTGTTAGCTAAAAATCTTTGCTGAGTCCAAACTGTTCTTACATTGGGTGGAAATAACAAGTAAATATGAATGGAAATTATCAACTAGACTTAAAAATAGCTAAAATGCTACTGGGTTCCAATAATAATAATAATAATAATAATAATAATAATAATAATAATAATAATAATAATAATAATAATAATAATAATAATAATAATCTCTCGGAATAATTTAATATTAAAAAATATTTCCAAGAAAAGATATTTTATAAGCTTTGGGGTTTATGCTCATTATTGCATAAAACCAGAAATGATTTAGGGAAAGAGCTTTGCATGCTTCTGCAGGATGTGTTGGTGGGTCTGCTGGGGTTAATTCTTGACACTGCAGTTGATACACCAAGCCCTCAAACAGCAAACACAGGCATGGTGCAGCTTGTTTAGTAACTTACTCTGCTGAGTCACCACACACTGACCTCAGGGCAGAGGTTCTTTGGGATGCTGCTCTCCAGTGAGAGGCTTGATAAATCAATTAAGCATGAGGAACAAGATAATAAAGTGGCAGTGGGAAGTCAAACCAGAAAGCCTTGGTGAGTGAAATACAGATCCTTTTATTATTGCTTGGCTGCTAGTTGTCAGCCTTGACAGCAGTCAGTGCAGGAACAGCAGAATGAATCTGACTCTAATCCAATCACTTTGCTGTCCCACTGGGAGTCTGCTGGATTAGCAAGAATCCTGACCAGCTGATGAGGTGTGAAAGGCACAGACAGAAATAACAAGAGATGGCTGGCGGAGCAGAAATCAGAGATCAGACTGGCCTGTGAGAACTATTTCCTCTGTGCTTATCACAGAATGCTAAGGACTTGGAAGGGACTTCTGGAGATCACCCTGCTAAGGCAGGTTCACCTGCATCAGGAACATGCTCACTGCAGGGCAGCTGGTCTAGATCACCTTTGCAGATCCCTTCCAACATGAACCGTTCTGTGATTTTATGATTCTATGTACAGGAGGATTTGTAAAGCCTCCAGAGAAGGAGACATCACAACCTCTCTGGACAGCCTGGTCCACTGCTGTCACCTTTGAAGAAGTTTCTCCTTAACTTCAAATCAAAACTGATCTCTGGCTGTACTTCAGGGACTCAGTAGATGTTGAGCTAGGGATCTACTGGAGCTTTCCTGAGCTTGTTGAAGGCAACAGAGTGTTGACTCACTGGGGGGTCCTCAGGAAGTAGAAGCCAGCAAGGAAACTCATATCAAATACCTCAAGTTAATCAAGAGGAGGTCCACTAAGTGGTTGAGACACCATCCCTGGAGACATTCAAGATCAGCCTCGCTGTGTCCTTGGGCAGCCTGATCTAGTTGCAGGTGTCCCTGCCGAGTGCAGGAAGGTTGGGCAAGGTGACCTTGGAGGGTTCCTTCCAACCCAATGCAATCTGTGAATCTGTAAAGACAGATTGCAAGGACAGGATGCACCTTAGCCATACCTTGTCCTGCATCTAAATCAGCATGCAGCCAGAGGATTCCCAAGGACTTCAGTAAAAGCTGGTGTAAGCCACTACAGCTCTGGGAGCACCAGAAGATGATTAAATGAAACTATGTGACTGCAAGCTGAAGCTGTGAAGCCCCGAGTTGGAAATGCAGTGTATTCCTGTATGGAAAGAGTACATGTAGTTGTGGGAGTAATTAGCTATTTGATTTACTTGCCTGCTGTCAGTGCTGAAATCCTTTAGCTCAAAACTTGATGTCTTTCCAAAAAAAGATATTCTAATTCAGCCAAGAGCTGTAATCCTAAGAGAGGATTTGATTCATGAGACTGTGCAGCCTGTACGAGGGCCGAGATTGGCGCTTTCTGATGCTCCTATCTGCGTTTGGTTTTCTTTCACATTATTTTAACATCACAGAATTGTGTGCACAATTCTAGAATAGAAGTAGGTATTAATTTTCTGTAGCACACTGGCTCCTGAAGATCAAGAGTTGAAACGTTCTGCTATTCATTCTAATCAAACATTGAAGTCTGCATTACAGATTTGGTTTCAACAACATGCTTCATCCCAGCAAAGACACGACTCTGGGTCAGTCATCTGCATAAGTGAAAGGGCATTCCTGGTCCATGTTACAGTGATGGGTGAAGCTTCATGATCTCAGGATAAAAAAGGGCAATTTCTCATCCCCAGAATGGTGGCTCTAAATTGGTAACAGAAGAAAAATCTTCTTACACAAATAACCTGCTGCTAGAAATTGAACTATCAAATGAATCTGAACTTCAGCCAAATCAATTTGATAAACCCCCAGAATATGGTTGTGTCAGACACAGCTTGCAAAAAACAAATAGCATTTGCTTTTTGCTACAGGAAACAAAGCTTTTCCAACCAGACATCTATGACATAACTGGTGAAAAGGTGCTCCACTGGCAGTTTTCTCCAAAGGAGTGAGACTCTGAGGGAATAATGGAAGAAGAGCAGAATGCAGCAACCTGGACCATCGCTCTTTGTAGCGTAGGTGCACCGATCTTCACAAAAGGCCTTCAGAAGAGCTCTCATCTGAACTCTAGATTAACCAGGCATTTTCCTCTCTCTTTTTGAGATTTCTAACCACTCTGAGTCAGAGAAACATTCTGGTTGGAAAAGACCCTCAGGGATCACCAAGTGCAACCAATAATCCTACTCTGCAAGGTTCACCCTAAACCACATCCCCAAGTGCCACATCCAAATGACCTTTAAACACACCTAGGGTTGGTGACTCAGCCACCTCTCTGTGCAAAACCTATGTGCAAAATCTCCCAACAGCTCCACTCTTTCTGGGTGACCCCTAGGCCTATCTGGACAAACATGCTGGATGGGAAGAGAGAAATGCTCTGTTGAATTTGTTAGACCAAAAAAAAAAGTCTTGTGTGTCTGTTGCAGCTTTTATGTGAGGCACTCAGAAACACAAGCAGCTGTGCACACTCACAGGCATTTTCAGATCCCATGCCTTGAGGTAATGGTGACTGAGATCCATGAGCATCCTACTGCTGAATTCTCTAATGCTGAGGCCTTGCTTTCCAGCTTGTCATTCATCAAAGGTGTCCTGCTGTAGCTGTGTGAGATATGCCTATCTCTGCAGGGGATGGGACATCCCAGTCCCTGTCCCTGTAGAGTAGGGATTTAATCTTCAGGATTAAGCTTCAGAGATGCAGAGGCAGGTCTTCAGTGGTAAGCAATTTAGATTTAAGCACTGAGGACCCACTCACCCATTCTTGATTTTGCTTGAACAGGCAAACAAACAAACAAACAAAACCTTACAGCATTTTATTCTTGGAATAAAACAAACAAAAGAAAGTAGAAGTACTGCTCTCTTCCAGAGCTGGGATGAGGAATCCAAACCTAAATCCCTGGATCCAAGTACTGCTGTCTTCCAGAGCTTCATCAGCTGGGGAAAAGGATCTGAACCTAAATCCCTGATTCCAAATAGTGCTAAGAAACTTGAGGGCAAAGTGAAAACATGGAACTAGAGTGAAATTTCAGTTATGGCTTCCAGGATTTTATTTTATGTTTGATTCAGAACTCCAAGCTTTGTGAGATGTTGAAATCCCTATGTTCTCCTCTGTTCTTTAGCTAATAACTAGGAAAAATAATATCTGAATATTACTTACAAAACAACAGGTCCATTTGCTCCATGGAAGACCTCATCTGGTAGCTTTTCTAGGTTGTGATTATCACTGAGATTTCTAAAAAAAACCACAGCAATATTTATGATAAAGCAATCTGAAATTAAAAAAAAAAATAATAAAAATTATCCCCTTCTAATGATTTATTTCCAAAAGTAGTTACAGCTCATCCAGGTAGGTTCCATTAAAGGCATGATTCTCAATTTCCCGAATCCCATTTTTATTCAGCCACCTGCAATAGAGAGGGGGGAAAAAAAAAAATTAAAATTCATTGTGTTCATATTCCTGCTTCCTAACTAAAATATCTCTAATTCAAATCAGGGAAAGGGATCTCAAACAAATTAAATTCATAAATGGATATTCAAATGGTGGAATTTCTGGGAAGATTAGCTGAATCACAGAATATTTGGGGTTGGAAGTGACCTTGAAAGCTCATCCAGTCCAACCCCCCCACCAGAGAAGGATCACCTAGACCAGATCACACAGGAACACACCAGGTGGATCTGGAATATCTCCAGAGAGAGACTGCACAACCCCCCCTGAGCAGCCTGTTCCAGTATTCTGTTACTCTCACAGTGACAATTTTTTTCCTCATGTTTCCATGGAACTTCCTGTGCCTCTTCCACCCATTGTCCCCTGTCCTGTTGTTGGGCACACGGAGCAGAGCCTGGCTCCATCCTCTCAGCACTCACCCTTTACACCTTTATATATGTGAATGAGGTCTCCCCTCAGTGTCCTCCTCTCCAAATTAAAGAGCCCCCTCAGCCTCTCTTGGTTCCAGGTAGCTGGGAGGAAAGCATTGGAGAGTACAAGCATGAATAGGGCAGATGGGTGCTACCATCAGAGATGATTGTTGGAGTAAGCTGAAGCAAGGGCAGAGCTGATGAAGCTGCTCACAGCTGCCCTGGGAAAGTTGCAGTGGGATGAGTGAGGCTCTTGCAGATTAATCCCAGGAGTGATGAAGACCTGGATCTTTCCTTCTGGTACTTAATTTTACTTTTGTTTTTCATGTTGCTTTTGAAGCACCAGGCCATGGCTTAAGCTTTGCCATTTATTAGTAAAAAAGACCATCTGTGGTGGTCTCACATCCTCAGCTGGGCGGGCAGGGGAGGAAAGCTGAGCATCATTGAGCTGGGCAGGAGGGCAGGAGATGGGTGGTGATGGTACCAAGCTGAAGCAGTTGATTCCTCCTCTGTCTTCTGCCTTAACAAATTACACTCCCAGCCTGCTCTGCTGCCCCAGTCCCACCTCCCCAGGCTCCCCTCCTCCCCAAGAAGAGGCAGGTAGTGAACCTGGGAATTGAAGCTGCTGGGGCTTTCTGCCAAGTTATTACCACAGTGCATTAACTAATTAACATTTCATGTCCTTCCTTCTCTTCCCTTCACGGTCCTAAAAATTTACATTTGGGTCAGTTATATTTGTCATCTTTTACGGTGCAATCTTTCATCTTGCTTTAAAACCTCACTTGGCAGCCCAGGCCCTTTCCGACGGGCAATGACGGCTCTGATTGATGGCAAAAC
The DNA here is from genome assembly GCA_013399775.1 of Semnornis frantzii. Lineage (NCBI taxonomy): Eukaryota > Metazoa > Chordata > Aves > Piciformes > Ramphastidae > Semnornis > Semnornis frantzii. Next base: position 33,746 of record VWYK01074154.1, read on the forward strand.
CTGGCCTGATTTAATTAAACTGTCAGCAAGCCTGGGGGGTTGTTTCTAACTCCCACTGAAAGCTGAGCAGGCAAGTGACCCTCTTATCTAAGGTCTGAGGTGGTGAGCTGAGGTCACCGTGAAAATCAGTTATGGGCCTGGCCAAAAGGATTACTCTTCTGCCCATGACAGGCAGATGTGCATAGCTTGGTGTCCATAATGCCTGTCAGGTTGGATCAGGAGAGCTGTCATCGCCCCCTTCGCTCGCAAGCACTATTAGACATGAGTGAGCAGGCACAAAGGAGAGACACATCCCTGCCTGCAGCATTTAAAACATTTATTATATTACATTGATCTTATCCTTTCACTGCTGCCAGGCTGATAGATATGCTTTTAATCACAGTATTAGTACTTACTGCATTCTCTCACTGAACATGATGCTAATGCAATGAGATACTAAGGTTGTAAAATCAGAGTCACACTTGCCAAGCTATACAGTCCTGTCACCTGGCTAATTGCATTCAGGTAGTAAAATGGGGGAAAAAAAAGTAGTAACATCTGACTTAAATCCCAATACCTCATTATGCTCCATAGAGATAAGCTTCTCTTGAGACAAATTCTTCCTTCAACCAGTGTCCTTCTGACTCCACCAACTCTTTATGTTAGTGACAATGGAGGCAGAAACCCAGAGTTTGGATACCTGGGCTTTCTAGGCAGTCATAGAATGGTTTGTGATAGAAGGGACCTTACAGATAAGGTAGTTCCACCCCACCCCTCTCATGGGCAGGGACACCTCCTACTAGATCAGGTTGCTCAAGGCCCCATGCTACCTGGCTTTACTCACCATTTCATGCTTATAGCAGTGTTTTTAAGAGGAACCTTAAAATTCACCCAGTACAGGAGGCCACTGCCCCTGAGGTACACCCTACTTCGGGGCAGGAAAGCTCTGTCTTGGGCTCCAAGTGGCTCGCAGATCTGAAAGTAAGGTGAATTTCTTCTGTAGCGTTTGGGTTATCACTGCTTGTATATCATAGAATGGTTTGGGTTGGAAGGGATCTCCAAGGGTCATCCAGTCCACCCCCCCTGCAGTCAGCAGGGACATCCCCAATTAGATCAGGTTGCTCAGAGCCTTGTTAGCCCAGATTTGAATATCTCCAGGGATGGAGTCTCAACCACCCTCCCTAGGCAACCTGTTCCAGGATTCCACCACCCTCATGGTGCAGAATTTGTTCCTAACATCCAATCTAAATCTGCTCTTATTTCAAAACCATTGCTCTTCATCCTCTTCAGGCCTTTGGAAACAGTCCCTCTGCAGCCCTCTTGTACCCCCATTCAGCTACTGGAATGCAGCTATGAGGTCTCCTTGGAGCCTCCTCTTCTCCAGGCTGAACAACCACAGCTCCCTCAGCCTGTCCTTGCAGGAGAGGTGTTCCAGCCATCTGATCATCTCTGTGACACTCCTCTGGACCAGCTCCATCCTATTTTCCATACTTGAGAAAAACCTTTGTGTATGTTTAAAGTTTCAGAGACCTTGATGGAGACAAAGGTCATGCAGAACTGATGGGAAAAAAGAGTAACTTGTTGCTGGTTTCTCTTCATATATTATTGATGGTTCCACCTTGCTCCCACCCAAATAAATGTAAGTCCTATCAGTCATAGAATCACAGACTCAGCCAGGTTGGAAGAGACCTCCAAGCTCAGCCAGCCCAACCTAGCACCCAACCCTAGACAATCAACCAGACCATGGCACTAAGTGCCCCATCCAGGCTTTTCTTCAACACCTCCAGGGACAGTGACTCCATCACCTCCCTGGGCAGCCCATTCCAATGCCAGTCACTCTCTCTGGCAAGAACTTCCTCCTAACGTCCAACCTAGACCTCCCCTGGCACAACTTGAGACTGTGTCCCCTCACTCTGTTGCTNCTGGGCACACTGCTGGCTCTTGTTCAGCTACTGTCTACCAGCACCCCTAGGTTCCTTTCTGCCTGGCTGCTCTCCAGCCACTCTGTCCCCAGCCTGTAGCACTGCTTGGGGTTGTTGTGGCCAAAGTGTAGAACCCTGCACTTAGCCTTGTTAAATCTCATCCCACCCATCCAACCTGTCAAGGTCCCTCTGCAGGGCCCTCCTACCTTCCAACAGATCCACACCTGCTCCTAACTTGTCAATCAAATCTTGCTTGTCTACTTCACTCTGTGTAGTAAACTGCACACACACAGAAGGAAATTTTTGCAGGCTGGCCACCAGCTAGGTGAAGTGAAAGCAGCTTATTAGCAAGGAAATAGTTTTGATATACCAACAGGAAAACAAAGAAATAAAAATAAAATAAAAAAAAAAATCAAAGCAGCCAGCCAGCTCTTTAAAATACATGAGTGTGGAAGTCAGATGTAGAGTCACCTGCCCATGCAGCTGGAAATTGCACTGTGAAGCAGAGTGTGTATATGTGCATTGACACTGTGTACAAATACACCACATTTCCACAGCATCTACATGTGTTTTGCCTGAGTAATAAACATCTCCCTCTGAATGATGTGCCTGACTGTAAATATTTATGAGTCACACTCTCCTTTTAAACACAATTTGTATCACATGGAAGCATTGTTGTAGGTGGCATGTGTTTAACCTTGCCACCAGTAATTACTAAATTTACTCTATCCTGTGCTTCTAAAATAAAGAGCAGGATGAGAATATAATAAAAAAAAACAAACAACAAACAAACCAAAAAATAACCCCAACATGTAGGCATTAATTTTTCATGGCAGGGAAACAGAATGCAGAGATTTCAGAGGTAAGGAAGAAGTCTAAAAGCACAAATTGGATCTGGAAGTTTGAATAGTGCTGTTCCCCTGGTATCCTTGACCCTATTCTGGTAAAGAAATGAGTTAAGGAGGAGAAGAATGAATGAATTTGCTATGTTTTACTTACAGAATCACACTTTCAGAACTCAGACCCATGAAGGAATTTCTTTCAATGGTACATATATTGATATTGTCTTGAATATCTCTGAAAATGAAAATACAATGGAAAATACACTGTTTTGGTACTTCTGTGAGCCTTTCAATAAAATACTCTCTCAAACACCACCTTTCCCCCTATATTATCATAAAATTACAGAATGTTTTGGGTTGGAAGGGACCTTAAAGTTCCAACCTCTCCTGACACAGGCAGGGACACATTCCCCTAGAATAGGTTGCTCAAGGCCTCATCCAACCTGGCCTTGGAACACCTCCAGGGATGAGGTGCCCACAATCTCCCTGAGCAACCTGTTCCAGTGCCTCACCACCCTCACTGGAAAGAACTTCTTTCTAATATCCAGTCCAATATTTTTTCCTTAACCAATATTTTTTCCTAATATTCAGTCTGATGAAGTATTACAGGTAATGACTTGCACGTTTAAGACATTTTGTCTGCAAAACACAAAGAAAGGCAAAGAAGACTGAAGTGAAACTCTTTGAACACCCCCATACTTTCCTCCCAAATAGGCTGAAGCTGTTAAAGCACAACAAAGCTTGAGCCAGATAAAATAGTTCCTACAGCAAATGCACTGCTCAGAAAATGTGTGCTGAGGGCCTCCCCTTTCTTGCAGCCCCCCAAAAAAGGAGAGCAAAAGCCATTAACCTTTTTTGGTCTAATTCACCAGGGTACTCCACCAGCCCGCAAATCAGTCCCTGCTGATATCAAAAGGATTGCTCATAAGCTTAAGAACTTAAGACTTAGGACGCCTGTCGGTGTAGTTTGTTGAGCTGACAAGCAGGCATTTCAGTTTTGACTGGTGCAAGCAAGGGAATGGCTGACAGACATTCTGCTGCTCTCTCAAAATAGATCTCCAAGAAGTTGAGTTGCCTGTACTCATCGTTTAGGCTGAGGATATGGTCATTTCCCTGCTCTATCTGCTGGAGAGCACAGAACAAAATTAAGTACATGTGCAAAGCTTGAAGTTAAGTGGGGTTCCAGAACAATCTCGTGCTGACAACGCAATGTGGCCACAGCTCTGCACTAAGCGACACACAGGGACCTCATTCTGTGAACTGAGGTTGGCAGAGGTAGGAATAGGGAAGGAGCATGGCACCCAGCGTCATGTTTTGAGGGACTCCAGGTCATCCCAGGTTTCCTAAAACAACTGCAGAGACCAAGATCCATCCCAGGGGATGAACTGGTTGCCCCCAGGTACTGTAATTGTGTTATTCAATCCCATAAAATCCTGCAAATGCTTTAAAAGTAAGCAGCAAGGTCAGTTTGCTCTTTTTTCTCCCTTTTCCTTTCAGCTCTCTGGAGGGATCTTTATCTGGGTAACTAAGTAACTGTGGAGGAGTACCCTGCAGGCTGTGGCCTTCAAGGCTGTGGGTCACAGTGAATTCAGGCTGGGGCCTAATTGGGAGACAATGAGGGATGGGAGAAAATGAGCATTGGGGTTTTTGGTGGGTTTTGGTTTGCCTGGGGGCAAGGTTTTGGGGGAATTCTCACGTATCCTGTACCTGTATCAGCTGATAAGGATTCCTGTATGCTGTATCTTCTCCTGTATATTTTTAAATACAACCTTTCTGCATTCTCCTCCAATTCAGCAAGAGCATTATTATTTTATTGCCCTTTTTCCTTAGAAAAAGAGTAAAGTAAGGTAACCTGTCACACTCTTAAACAAAACAACCAATGACACCCATGAATATGAAAGGTATCCCCCTGCTAAGGTTCTGCACAAGCCCTTCATAAACCCCAATGACCCACCAAGACCTGTCTTGGAGGCTTAAATATTGCCACCACTGAAGCCAGTGGGAATTTTCTTACTGACCTCAGCAGGGCCAGCATTTGACCCAAGGGTTAGTTTGGGACTCAAGCAGTACCAAAGCCTAGGACATTAGGAGGAAGAAGCTTTCTGCAAGGAGGGTGGTGAAATACAGAAAGAGGTTGTCCAGAGGTGTGGTGGAGGCCCCATCCCTGGTGATGTTTAAAGTCCAACATGATGAGGCCTTGAGCAACCTGATCTAGTCAAAGATGTCCCTCCTCACTGCAGGGGGGAGGCACAAGATGGTTTTTGAGGGTCCCTTCCAACCCAATGCATTCCATGGTTCTATTTATTCTTACAGGGAACTGAGGAGGGTCACCTGAAAAAAAATAAATTATTCAACTCTTGCTCAGCAGGACACAACAACCCAGGACTAGTTAGGACTGATGATAACCACAAAAAAATCAGAGCAACTAAGACAATTGCAGGGTTAATGCTTCTGCAGCTTGAAGTCTTCTAATCAAAAGATTTAAGTACTAAGAATTTCTCCTGTGCACTAACAATAGATCTTGTTGAAAGGAAGAGAAGAAATAGTTACTCATTCCCTGGGTTTTCTGCATGGAGTTACACTAAGAACTAACTGCAAAATGTATGTCAAGATCTTTGGCAGTGAAAGGAAAAAAAAAAAGCCAAACATAAAAATCAAGGCTTGATGGTTGGGTTGATTTTTTTTCTTTTAAATATAATGTTTTTTACAGGGAAAAAAAAAAGAAAAAAGCTTGCTTTCACACAAAAATTGTACAATTCCCCCCCAACAGTCACTGGAATTTTCCCTAGAAAAGAATATTTCCTTCTCTGCACAACTTTACCTCCAGTGAGAGACAGAGCATGGTAATTCTCCTGACGTTTATCCCTTTTCCCACCCCCCTCTCTGTGATGTGGCCACCCCTTCCAAGGAAAACACCTTCCAGGCCAGCAACTCGCCGTGCAGGCTGAAGAACTGTCACCAGGTGGCAACAGATTTCCACTGCCACCAGCCCCGTTTGGATTTCAGGTGGTGAGAAGGCAGTAAAAGGCCTCTGGGCCATCCAGACATAGCTCGGTTGAAGGAACAGTGGTCTGTAAAGTGCAAGCTGTGGTGCTTTGTAGGAGAGAGATCTAGAGAGGACTGGGACCTTTTGGGCCACATCATCATCATCATTAACACCTACAGAGTTACAACCCAAAATGTTTCTGTGAAGTTAATGTATGAACACAAGAGGATCACAGGATCACAGGATGTTAGGGGATGGAAGGGACCCAAAGAGATCACTGAGTCTAACCCCCCTGCCAGAGCAGGACCATGCAACCTAGCTCAGGTCAAGCCTTGAAAGTTTCCAGAGGACACTCTACAGCCTCTCTGGGGAGCCTGTTCCAGTGCTCTGTGACCCTTACAGTAAAGAAGTTCCCCCTTGTGTTGAGGTGGCACCTCCTGTGCTGCTCCTTGTCCTATCCCAGGGAGCAAGCGAGCAGAGCCTGTCCCCCACTCCTGACACTCAGCCCTCAGATATTTATAAACATTTACTAAATTCTCTCTCAGTCTTCTCTTCTCCAGACTAAGCAGCCCCAGGTCCCTCAGCCTCTCTCTCATCAGGCAGTGCTCCAGTCCCCTCATCATCTTTGTAGCCCTCTGCTGGACCCTCTCCAGCATATCCCTGTCCCTCCTAAACTGGGGAGCCCAAAACTGAACACAGTACTCAAGATTGGGTCTCACCAGGGCAGAGTAGAGAGGGAGGAGAACCTTCCCTGATCTGCTGGACACACTCAATTATGAATTATGTCTTGAAAAGTTTTGGTGGAGCAGGAGAACATTCAAAGGGAGTTTTAGAAAAAGTTTTAAAAAGCAGACATTAATACTTACAGTAAAACTTTCTGGAAGGAGTGCACCTTATGGAGAACAGGTAAAACATGAAGGCCAGTGTTTGATATTAACCTAAGGGAGAAAACAAATGAAGATCATTTGCTGGGCACCAGGGAAGATGCAATAATTAACAAGCAAGAAAACACATTGGACCTCAGATGGGCAGCCAGAAAGGGCAAAGTTGAGCCATGGACAGGGCCTATTCTCATAGGAAACTTGTAACACAGGAAGGGTTTTCTCCAAAGCATAATTCTGCCCCACTGAAGACAAGGAGGAAACCTTTACCTTGGATAATGACACAATCTCTCCTGATGATCTCAGGAGCCTGGTGGTATTAATTTCCCACCCATAGGCTAAGAAATCAACTGCACCCAGATGGGATAATTATTTTCACAGGGGCTCAAAACACAAAGTATCAACTTACTGCAATTTTAACCTTCTGCTCAATAGAGGACACATTCATTCCACTGGAAATAACACTATTGCAGAAAATCTGAGAGAATCAGGATGCTTTGCTCCCCAGCACATCCAATAGTGAGCAACTGAACACGTGGGAATGTTTCAGCAGTTTGTGCAACTGGAAATGGGCCTGAGCCTCTGTATTTAACAACCTCCACCCTCCCACCACATTGGCATCACCCTCCCACCACACTGGCATCACCAAGCTCTGTGTTGCCATTCCTGTTCAGGAAACATCATCCCAGAAATGTTGACTGTGGAGGACAACCCTGTACCCACTGTGGAGGACAACCCTGTACCCACAGCAAGGAACCATGATGACAGGTATCCACAGAGAGGTACCGTGTCTAGTTTAAGCAGATTTTCTCATCCAGAGCAGTAGCAAGGGCAAGACAAATGTGATACTGGCATTCAGCAGGAGATGGCTGGAAGGAGAGCTATGAGCAGGAAGGAGGAGGAGCTGGACTAGGCTTTGACCAGCTGGGAGTTTTTCCCAGCCACCAAAATATCTCATTTTTGCTCTACCAAACAAAGAGAAAATCTAGACTGAAAGGTTAGATTTATCATTGTATTTTTACCATGTGAGATGGTAGAGAAGGTAACCTTTAACTGAGACTATTAATTCCTCAAGGAACATATTAGTAGTATATGGAAGGTATTTTTTTATCCTGGCACTTAAACAGAACAATGATGTTTGATTTCTGGATGTGAGGCTTGTTTTGTTCACAGATTATTTTCTGTTAGTTGAATGGACAGGCTGGGGGGTGATGAGATTGAGAGCAGCCCTGCAGAAAAGGACTTGAGGGTGCTGGTGGGTGAGAAGCTGGACGTGAGCCAGCAATGGGCACCTGCAGCCCAGAAGGCCAGGGGCAGCCTGGGCTGCACCAAAAGCAGCATGGCCAGCAGATGGAGAGAGGGGATTCTGCCCTCTGCTTTGCTCTGGTGAGATCTCACTTGGAGTGCTGTGTCCAGCTCTGGGGTCCCCAACAAAACAGAGACATGGAGCTGCTGGTGTCAGTCCAGAGGAGGCCACCAAGATGGTCAGAGGGATGGAGCACCTTTGCTATGAAGACTGGCTAAAGGAATTGAGGCTGTTCAGCCTGGAGAAGGGAAGGCTCTGGGGAGACCTTAGAGCTGCATTCCAATATCTGAAGAGGACCTACAGGAAAGCTGGGAAGGAACTGTTTAGGAGGGACTGATTAGAAGGGCCTATGATGATAAGACAAGGGGCAATGGTTTGAAAATGGAGCAGGGGAGATCTAGGTTGGCCATTAGGAGGAAATTCTTCACAATGAGGGTAGTGAAATACTGGAACAGGTTGCCTGGGGATGTGGTTGAAGCCCTGTCCCTGGAGACATTCAAGATGAGCCTTGATATGGCCCTGGGCAGCCTGCTCTAGTTGGAAAAAAAGGGTTGGGAAAGATGACCTTTGATGGTTTCTTCCAACACAATGCAATCTGTGAACATGTGATAAGCAGTGGAACAAAGTAACACATCCATTTGATGTTTATTATGAACCTAGATTATTTGATGAGAGTTGCAACCTTTCCTGTTCCATAATCTGAACTGGAACTGACCATCTCCATGTGACACTGAAATCCTCCACTTGGGCACTCGAGGTGGCATACAGGTCCACGACTTAAGCACTGCTGTGAGCTCTCTGAGTTGGATACAGAATCATAGAATGGTAAGGTTGGAAGGGACCTCAAGGATCATCCAGTTCCAACCCCCTGCCATAGGCAGGGACACCTCCCACTAGCACAGGTCACTCAAGGCCTCCTCCAACCTGGCCTTGAACACCTCCAGGGAGGGAGCAGCCACGACCTCCCTGGGCAACCTGTGCCAGTGTCTCACCACCCTCACTGTAAAGAACTTCCTCCTAACATCCAGTTTAAATCTCCCTTCTGCCAGTTTAAACCCATTGCCCCTTGTCTTGTCATTACAAGACCTTGTCAGTAGTCTCTCCCCAGCCTTCCTGTATCTTCAGATGCTGAAAGAAATCGTTGTCTTTCTTTTGATGCATTACTTTTTGATATTATGATTTGCAGGGAGAAAAAAAAATAAAGAAGTACAATGACCATTCAAAAAGCCTGTTTGGGGAAGTTGCTGAAATATCAACAACTGTTGCCTCTCAGGAGTCAAAGTGGTGTGACACTGCATTAACTTAAAAATAGCAGCTGTCATGTGTGGCACCATGAGCATGCCTTTGAAAACCTATGACACATGGTTAAATAGAAAGCCTGAGTACCAAAGCAGGTGGAGGTCACAAGACCTCTGTAATTTAATGTATGTCTGCACTTATGCTTTGGAAAATCACTTAGCTGAAAAAAATTAGGAGCTATAGAAGAACCTGAAACTTCCCTCTTAGAGCATTTTTAAAGGATGCTCTCTAAATTACTGGAGATCAACAGGCTCTCAGTTGAAGCCTGCCTTTAACTCTGAGTCAGATGCTGAGAATTCCTGCAATTCTCTTGGAGAACCTTGTAACATGCAAATTATGACTTGCATTTCCTTTAGGAGGCAAACTGCTGCTGAGCAGCATGTGGCTGCTGCAGGACAGAGGAGAAGACATGAAAACCTTTCCTTTCTCCAGTACATTTCCTACAAAATCCTGCAGGAATGACAGATGATGGTACTATGACATCTGCTATTTAAACACTGGGGGCAATGGTAGCTTACTCCCAGCATTTCAAAATGCCACACTGGTTAGCAGCCTTTCACCATGGATCTTTCAGAGAACTGCTTGAAAGAGTCCAGCACAGAGCCACAAAGATGCTGAAGGCAGTGAAACATCTCCCTCTGAGGAGAGGCTGAGGGAGTTGGGGCTCTTCAGCTTGGAGCAGAGGAGCCTGAGGGGTGACCTCATTCATGTTTATAAAGATGTGCAGGGCAGTGTCAGGAGGACAGAGCCAGGCTCTGCTCAGTGATGTCCAGTGACAGGACAAGGGGCAGTGGGTGCAAGCTGGAGCAGAGGAGGTTCCACATGAACATAAGGAAAAATTGTTCCACTGTGAGGGTGCCAGAGCCCTGGATCAGGCTGCCCTGAGAGGTTGTGGAGTCCTTCTCTGGAGACATTCAAAACCTGCCTGGGTGTGTCCCTCTGGGTGATCCTGCTCTGGGTGATCCTGATCTGGCAGGGGGTTGGACTGGATGATCCCTTCCAATGCCTACACACTCCATGAATCTGTGACATGGGACGAAACACATTCAAAGCCTTGAGCAATGCCACATTCCTGATCTTTCCACTAACCCCAAAGCCTTCAGGGCTCAATTTGTACTGGTGTCAACTGAACAGTGTGAGATGAACAGGAAAGCCACGTTGACAAATCATTATATATTGAAATAAATCTACAGGTGGCAGAAAGCACTGATTGCACAGAGGCACAGAGCAGTGATTAGGAGTAGGAGAGGATGTTCTTTTAATTAATTGCAGGAAAAGAACTGGGGGAAAAAAAAATATTTAGGTAGACTACAACTTAGACCTTCCCTCCTTTTTTATTCAGCAAGCAAATCTCTATGGCTTTTAAGTGGATGATCTTGTTAGAATGTAGATAATCCAATTTATGGAAGATCTTTCCTGCAGGACAGTTTTGTCAATATATTTACCATAGAACACATACCTCCTTAGTAGCCTCACTTGAAACAAGTGTCCTCTTTAATTTGTGTTAGGACCCAGGGCCCCCTTGCCATGCACAAACAGCTCAGTTAGAACCTGGGGTTTTTTTCAGATGGCTGATGGCTGCATTCCAAGCAGGACTTGTCTTTCTGAAAAGGCTTCCTGCAGTCAGCATTTGAGAAAACACAGCACTATGATCAGCAGGAGAAAAGAAATCTTTCAGAAATGAATTCCTGGAAGGTTCTGGTTGCTTACCTCCAGATATAGCAATGTGCCTGCTGTCTTTTATGGCAAAGTGATAGGAGCTGCTCTAACAAAACTTGGAACAGACTTTGCCTGATTTATTTATGATGGGTATTGGCTAAATTGCAAGTCCCAGGTAGGCAAAGATAAATATAGCATCACTCAGGGGATGACTTTGGTGTCCCTCAGTCATTTTAAACTAGAGCAGGGTAGATTTAGATGGAGCATTAGGAAGAAGTTTTCACTGTGAGGGTGGTGAGACACTGGAACAGGTTGCCCAGAGAAGTTGTGGATGCATCATGCCTGAAAGTGTTTAAGAGCAGGTTGGATGAGGCTTTGAGCAACCTGACCTAGTGGGAGATGTCCCTGCCCATGGCGGGGGGGTTGGTGATCTTTGAAGTCACTTCCAATTCAAGTCATTCAGTGATTCTATATTGCATGTGAGCTTTATTTCAGCAAAATCTAGGTTTAGAGTAGATCTTAGGAAGAAGTTCTTCAGTACAAGGATGGTAAGACTCTGGAATAGGTTGACCAGAGGATGCCATTTTCCTGGGGGTGCTGAAGGCCAGGTTGGCTGAGGCCTCGGGCAACCAAGTCTAGTTGAGAGGTGTCTCTGCCCACGGGAGGGAGGTTGGAGTAGATGACCTCTGAGGTCCCTTCCAACATAGATCTGATTCTATGATTCTGTGATTCCTCTGACTCCTGTGTCCCAGGCATGCAGGCTAACCTGTGACACCCACTTCTGGGGCAAGGTCTTTAACTATGAGGCTGCTCTGCAAAAGGAAGGAATGGAGTTTCACTTCTTTTTATTGAAGAACCAACTCCATGCAAAGGGTCAGAAATTCTGGGGGGCTTCACTGCATCTGCAGCAAACACAAGTCTGGCTGCCAAGTACACATATGTGTCAGGGGCTTCACAAAAGAAGACCAGGCACATCACTTTGAACCTGGGCTCTGCTCACCACAACTCAAACTGCTTTGCAGGTGGAACTGCAGGTGGTGCTTCTGTGGCCTGCATTTCATCTCACTTCCAACTCTCCAGCTGTATGCCCTCAAAACTGGCTGGACTGCTCAGTGGATAAGGAATTGGCTGGGTGGTCACATCCAATGGCTTGAAGTCCAGGTGGAGAGCAGTGACAAGTGGTGGCCCTCAGAGGTCTGTACTGGGACCTGTGCTGTTTGATGTCTTTATCAATGATTGAGACAGTGGGAACCAGGGTGCCAGCAGCAGGTCTGCAGATGACACCAAGCCAAGAGGGGTTGTCAATATGCCAGAGGGATGAGATGTCATCCAGAGGGACCTGGACAACTGGAGAGGTGAGCCCAGATGAGCTTCTTGAGGTTCAACAAAAGTAACTGCAGAGTTCTGCACCTGAGCTGGAACAATCCTCACTATCAATACAGAGTGGGTGATGAGGTGATAGAAAGCAGCCCTGTGGAAAAGGGCTTGGGGGTGCTGATGGGTGAGAACCTGGACATGAGCAGACAGTGTGAGCTTGCAGCACAGAAGACAGATCACATCTTGGGCTGCATCAAAAGATGCTTGTCCAGCAGATCCAGAGAGGTGATTCTGTCACTGTGCTCTGGTGAGACCTCACCTGGAGTACTATGTCCAGCTCTGAAGTCCTCAATACAGTAAGGACATGGACCTGATGGAGTGGGTCCAGAGGAGAGCCACAGAAATGATCAGGGGCTTGGAGCAGCTCTGTTACAAAGACAGGATGAGGGAGTTGGAGGTGTTCAGTCTGGAGAAGGCTCCAGGGAGACCTAATAGCAGCCTGCCAGTACCTGAAGGGGATTACAAGAAGGATGGAGAGAGCCTGCTTACAAAGGCCTGCAGTGATAGGACCAGGGGCAATGGCTTTAAGCTATTGAAGATGTTAGGAATGACTTCTGCACCATAAGGATAATGGAACACTAGAACAGGTTGTCCAGGGAGGTGGTTGTGGCCCCATCCCTGGAGATAATAAAAGTGAGGCTCAACAGGACTCTGGCCAATCTGATCTAGTTGAGGACATCCCTGCTGACTGCAGAGAGGGTTGGACTGGATGACCTTTGGTGGTCCCTTCCAACCCAACCCATTCTATAATTCTATGATTCTAAAACTGATCTGAGTATTTCTTTCAAATCTTTCTATTTTAAACTGGGATTGCTTAATACATGACATTGACACATCCACTGTAGGAGAAACAAAAAAAAACAAAACCCAAAACCCAACAGCTCCCAAAGAAAAAAAAAAACACCAAAAAAACAACCACCAAAGGACACAGGTTACAGTTGAGACCTAATTCTGGAGAGAAAATTGGTTTGAAAAGCCATCACTACCTTATCAAACAGACAATGCCACAGCCCTCCCTAATGAGAGCCAGATAAATAATCTTGTACCCATGAAAAGGTCAATATGGTACCATTTGGAAGCAGTCTGCCTGGTTGGCATATAATCCAAGAAGACCAATTAAAAAAATACCTCTGCTTGGCTTTCTGAAGGACTGGTGAGGAAGCTCTGGTTTAGAGTATTTCAGCAGTGCATTTTAAAATCTTCCCCCTCCCCCCCCCCCCTTTTTNTTAAAATCTTCCCCCCCCCCCCCCCCCTTTAGTGTTTTTGTCATACTAATAAATGACAAGGAAGGAGACAAAGGGATGGGGGAGAGTGGGAAATGTGCTTGTAGCCCAGCTGACAGAGATAAAAGTATCTTAATGTTCAGCAGCTAGTGGCTGTAACGAGCCTGTGAATCTGATGAGAGACCTGACAAGGCTAGCCAGAGCTTCTTGCCTGCTCATAAATAAGACTTAGTGACTGTGCAGCTACTCATGAAGAATCACAGAGAAAGCCTTGCAAGGGAAGCGTTGCAGAGGTCATCAAACTGATGGGTTATGGTGCCTGGGCTCAGGCTCAGACATTAACACTGACTAATTTTTCTCTTTTTTTCTTTGCAAAATGAAAATTGCCAGTAAATATAATTTTTTTTTTCGCCCCTGAGAGATGTTCTGAACTGTGCTTTAACAGTTCTGTCACGGCCACAGCACTGTTGTGAGGAATCAGACCACACATCTCATAGCCTGCCAACCTGCCACCATGGCTGGAAGCTTCAGAAGAGCCACAAACAAGCCAGGCAAGGGACAGGTACTGAGTTCCTCTGCTTTGGTGTGCTGGTTGCAGCTGAGGCTTGCCATACAGAGGTACAGGGTTGCCTGTGCCAGAGGTTCTGGGTCTCTTTAGCTTGGAGAAGAGGAGCCTGAGAGGTGACCTCGTTCGCATTCACAAAGATGTGAAGGGCAGTGTTGGGAGGACAGAGCCAGGCTCTGCTCAGTGATGTCCAACAATAGGACAAGGGGCAATGGGAACAAGCTGGAGCAGAGGAGGTTACATGTGAACACAAGGAGCGGGTACCAGAGCCCTGGAGCAGGCTGCCCAGAGAGGTTGTGGAGTCTCCTCTAGAGACATTCAGAACCCACCTGGATGCATTCCTGTGCCTCTGCTCTGGCAGCAGTGTTGGACTGGATGATCTTTTGAGGTCCCTTCCAACCCCCAATGTTCTGTGATTCTGACTGGTAGGTCAGATCAGGAAGGGCTACAGAGGTCTACAGCAGAAGGTTGGGCCAAGCACCTCTCCAAGTGTATGCTCCCTTCTCCAGCTCTGCTGCCTTGACCTGGACTATTGGGAAGCTGTCACAGACCCCAGGCAGGGAAGAGATATACTCCTGTTGCCCATGTGGTATATCTCAGTGGCTGTGATCTATGTTTGTTAGTTTGTTTTCATGGCCCTCAAGTTCACATCACTCAAAGAGCTGTTGATAGCACTTTTACCCACACAGAGCTGGCCCTTTTCTGAATTATTAAAGCTCTCACCACACATTTTCAACCTTTTACTTCTCTGTTGTGTGAAAAGCTGAAAAACCCCAAAACAAACCCACAACAAAACCCTCAAAAACTGAGCACAAATCCCATCAACCCACTGAGTCTCACCAGCATCTCATCTGCTGTTTTCACTGACTCTTCCTCAGATGTCACAGGAAGGTGAGCACCAGCACTCGTGTCTACATGCAGCCCACACCTGGGACTAAACTCAAGCAGCTGTTCTATCAATCACCCAATGACCTCTCCACAGAAGAGAAGGAAACTCAGAAAAAGGAGAGGAGACCCAAAAGTTGAAATGGAAAAGGATTTAATACAGTATCAAAACTGACACCAATAATACCCATGGGGCAGCTACCTGAAACTTTGCCATTGCAATCACAGAATGCAGTGGGTTGGAAGGCACCTCTGGAGGTCATCTAGTTCAACCCTCACTGCAGTAGGTAGGAACATCCTCAACTACAGAGGTTGTGCAGTGCTTCATCAAGCTTCATCTTGCATATCTCCAGGGATGGGGCCTCCACCACCTCCCTGGGCAGCCAGTTCCATTGTTGCACCACTCTCATGGTAAAGAACTTCTTCCTAATGCCCAATCTAAATCTAACCTACTCTAGTTCCAAACCATTGTCCCTTGTCCTGTTGCTGCATGCCTTTATAAACAGTCCCTCCCCAGCTTTCCTGCAGGCCCCCACAAGGAAGGCTGCTCTAAGGTCTCCATCTCCAGGCTGAACAGCCCCAACTCTCTCAGCTTGTCTTCACAGGATGAGACACATTCATCTGTTCAGACACTTGCACCTTTTGTGCTACTTATAGTCATATAAGAGGGGTTTGTGCTTGCCTCCTAAAATGAAGGCACAGAGGGGCTGCAGCATAAATCCATGGGTGAAGTGAACATCAAAGATGGATTTTATCAATTTAAAGACTTTGGCATAGGAATGAATGTGCATGATGTGGCCAGGATTAAAAGCAGAGGACATTTTCTGTGTACTGAATCACTGGATTTCAGGAGGGAAAAAACAGAAAGAGAGAAAGCAGGGAACAGTGGAAAGCATCAAAAATGTCAATAAAGGATTTAATTAATGGGATCCATGGAGTGGAGCCAGTCAGAAATGGTCTGGAGAGTCTCTGTCAGTCCTGTATGCTCAAAAAAGGCAATATCCTAAAAAGTGCCCCAAATCTATTTTGCTCTGATTTCAGTCAGTGAATAGAACTGGCTAAAGAGGAGTGGGGAGCAGCTAGACAAACCATCCTCTGTATTTTCAATCTGAGGTCATAGCAGAGCTGCTGCAGCTGAAGTTTTATACAGGTAGCATAGCTGAATGTTTGAATCAGCATGTAGGAGAGCATGCCACGCTGAGACCACACCTGCAATACTGTGTCCAGCTTTGGGCTCCCAAATTCAAAGCAGACAGGGATTTGCTGGAAAGAGTCTAATGGAGAGCTATGAGGAGGACTGGAACATCTCTGCTGTGAAGAGAGACTGAGAGACCTGGGGCTGTTTGGAGAAGAGAAGGCTGAGAGGGGATCTGTCATGGATTGAGTTGAACCTGCTGCTGTTATCTATACCATGCAGCAGTCATGCCAGCTTCAAACACTGAAGGTGCTAACTGGAGCAAAGTATTAGTATGGTGCTTGAAGTTCAGAGTGCAACATGGAAGGCTTCTTGTTCTGGCTGCTGCTTCTGGGTTCTGGTTTCTTAGGGGTTGGT
>VWYK01074155.1:0-30744 GCA_013399775.1 Semnornis frantzii
CAGCTCCCTTATGGGGACAGGCTTCAACAGTTTGGGCTGTTCAGGCTGCAGAAGAAAAGGCTCCAGGGAGACTTTATAGCAGCCTTCCAGCAGCTGAAAGGGGCCTACAGGAAAGCTGGGCAGGGACTTTTGGCAAGGGCTTGTAGTGAGAAGACAAGGAGTAATGGCTTTAAACTGGAAGAGGGGAGATTTAGACTGGACATTAGGAAGAAACTCTTCCCAGTCAGGGTGGTGAGACACTGGAACAGATTGCTCAGGGAAGTTGTGTATGCTCCCTCCCTGGGAAGTTCAAAGCCAGGTTGTACAGGGCCTTGAGCAACCTGGTTTAGTAGGTGTCCCTGCTCATGGCAGGAATGCTGGGTCTCTTCCAACCCAAACTGTTCCATGATTCTATAACTTCAGACTGTCAAGTTCCATTTCCCCCTCTCTCACAGCATTTTTGTTCTCTTTCGAAGTCTAACTTTGTTTTCACTCTATCCTAGCAGTACTCTCAAAAGATTTTTCTCTCCATTTAAATATCTGTGTCCCTGCTCATTCCTGACCTGCTCTGGACTTCAGGGAGGTACTACAGAACACAAGGGGGTTTTTTTCCTTACTGTAAGGGGCTCTGGCAGAGAGATAAATATGTAATCAGCATCAAAACCAACCCTATATTATGGTCACCCTGATTTACCAAAGTGATTTTCACCTTTCCTTTTTTTTTGGGAGCAGAAGAAGCCTGTAGACCACATCCATTATATCTGTACTGAGTAAATCTTTTAGGAAGAAGATTGTCTTTCTGTTCTGCTTGTACAGGAACAAAACTGTAGGGGGGCTGGCTTGCAACCAAATGTCTTCTAGCTATTAAAGTGCAGATTCTTATCTTCATAGTTTACTGCAACTCATAGGAGATAGTAGCTGGCTTGGATGGATGGTGAATTCCTGGTGAAATGCAGTTTCTTAGTGACCACAAATAATGGTGAAATAGCAAGTAAATGTGGCAAGATTTCCAAGAGGGTCTGATAAGTTTTTTCCCTTGAAAGAAAAAAGAAAATTGGCATATACACAGAATGGATGAGGGAAAGGATTTCTGAGTTATCAAGTCAAATTTTCTGGTGGCCATGTCTGTGAGCCTCTTAGTCTCCTTCTGACATTTCTGAAATGAAATGTTTTCCATGCTGTTATCAAGGCTAAGTTGATTGACACCAGAGAAATAATAAATTTCTCTAACACTGTTTTCCACTTCTCTCATTCTCCCTGCACCAAACAAGCCATGTTCTTCATCCAGCCCAGGAAGACTGTGAGCCTTTGTGTCCACGAGGCTTCATTTGGTTTGGCTGAGTTTTGCAGGAGAACCAGGAAAATCAAAGCAGCAAAGCAATCACAATCCAACAACTGCTGTGGCTGTAGTTGTTTCAACCACTAGGACATACTTTGTCCCTTTTCTCTTGTCAACCTCTTATCTTGCTGAAAACCACTCTAGAAGGAGCTTACCAATGCTCTGTTGTTAATTATGTCACTTCCCTATTTGTGCTGTTTGCCATGAACTGGCCTGCTCCTGCTGCTGGGGAGCCAGCATCTGTGCCTGACAACAACGCCATGAATGTTCTAGGCTGTGGACAGGGTGGCTGGAAACTGCCCAATGGGAAAGGAACTCGGGGGTTTAGTCAACAGAAGCTGAAGATGAGTCAGCCAAGAAGGCCACCATCACCCTGGCTTTGATCAGTAATAGTGTGGCCAGCAGGACCGGGGCAGGGATTGTCCCCCTGGAGTGGGCACTGGTGAGACCACGCCTCAAATTCAGTGCTCAGTTTTGGGCCTCTCACACCAAGAAGGACACTGAGGTGCTGGAGCATGTCTAGAGAAGGGCAGTGAAGCTGGTGAAAGGTCTAGAGCATGCCTTGTGAGAGGCAGCTGGGGGACCTGGGTTTTTTCAGCCTGGAGGAAAGGAGGATGAAGGGAGTCTCTCTACAACTGGCTGAAAAGAGGTTGGATCCAGGTGGGTGTCAGTCTCCTGTCCCTTGGAACAAGTGATAGGACAAGAGGAAGCAGGCTCAGGTAGTGCCAGAGGCAGTTTAGCTTGGACACAAGGAACAATTTCTTTCCCTTGAGGGTTGTCAAGACCTGGGGCAGGCTGCCCAGGACAGCTGTGGACTCCCTGTCTCTGGAGGGGTTTCAAAGCCATAAAGTCATGGAGATGTAGTGCCGAGAGACATGGCTTAGTGGTGAACTGACAGTACTGGGTTAATGGGTGGACTTCATATCTGATAAGTCTTTTCCAGCCCAAATGGTTCTTTAATTCTGCAACTCTGATTTAGTTTTGATATTCACAGCTTGCATTGCCTACCTGATACCCTGCTGAGTTTTGGAGAAAGCTTTTCAAAAATGAACAGAAAAAGGGGCTTGTGGTGAGCTGAATTGCAGTAGGCTTGTTTGTGGTTTTGGGGGTTCTCCTCAGGTCTAGCCAGCATCTCTGAGAGTGCTCTTCAACAGCAGGCAAACGTGCACAGTGCATCCTTAATGCATGTTGCCAGCACACTTCCCCAGCTTCTTGTGAAGAGCTGTGGGTGGAAAGACATTGGGGAAATTCATGCTCTGTGTCTAGCAATGGAAGCTAACCATTTCTTCTTGTCCCTAAAGGAAATTTTCCTCCCTCCAGGGCTGATGGAGGTGCACCTTAGTAGGAAAACATCTGTGTAGACAGAATGGCAGAGTGACAGAGAGCAGCACGAAGAGATGTTTGAGAGGGGCATGGCAAAGGAGGAAGAAAAGCCCACCTCCCTTGGGTCTGCTGACTGTCGGAGGCTCACAGCTGCTTGCTATTCTAAGTTTATGCCAGCAACCAGCTAGAACAAACTCTATAGCAGCCAGGGACAACTTCTTGCTGTGAAAACAGGGATTGGAGTAATTGCTCCCCAGGGCCTCTGAGTAGGGCTGAGCTGTAGCCTGAGCTCCTGAGAAGCTACCGCTCAAAGCGATAATGGATAATAAGAACATGAATAATCCTTGCGAGGCAGAAGAGTAGGAGGTAAGGCCATCTAGAGCAGAAAAAGAGACTGGGGGGATACAGGGCAGCCTAAGTCGGCCTGTAATCTCCTGCTGTGTGTGAAGAGGTAGGGATTTGAGAGACATCAAGGTAGGATGTAAAAACCAAATGCCACCTGGATGCAGAAAGTATCAGAGAAGTACAAGGAGCTTTTCCTGCAACACAGGGTTTTCCAGAAGTGAGGAAGGGATGAGACTTTGCAGGCACATAGCATTAAGGACCCAGGCAAATCATTTCACTGATGGCTGCTCTGATCAGGACTGTTATAAGGACTTAAAATGACCAAGAGCTTGACCACTGCCTTCAGTGGAAGCATTCTTAAGTCACAGACAAAGCCACCTGGAAAGCATCACTGCATCAGAACAGGAAAGGGTCCCTGTCTGGAAACCACATGTCAAATGCTGGAGGAAGTGAGGGTGAGCTTTATGGTAGCCACGAGGATGAGGAGAGCCTTGTTAGCTAGGGCATCTGTTGATATGCTAAAGCACTCATGGGAGCTGGTGGGAGAAATGTCAATCCGTGGTTCACAGCTGTCCAAACAAAGTCTGGGAGTCCCCGACCTGGTGTACACTCCTGCAGGCCCAGGACACCTCGAGTAGGAAAGTGGAAAGAGAGTGCCCTGCAAGTGCATCTCTAGACTCTAGGAAGAGCAGTAGCACCACCTATCATCAGAGAAGGAAGGAGAGAGGACAGCCAAAGTGCTGCTCCTGCTCACCGTTCCCAGTATGACACTGAAGCCCATAGTTTAGGATGACCTAAGAGAAACTTCCTTCTTCCAGAAGAAGAACCTGGCTTAAATCTTTCCTTGTAAGCCTTGTAATGCTAAAGGCTCCTGCTGGCCATGTGGATGGTTCCTTATTTATCTGTGATCTACTACCCTTCACTGCAAAGTAAACAAAATATCACTTAACACCTCTAAAGTCACAGCTAGGTGGTAGACTGTGCCCCAGGGTCATCTCAGGCTGCTCAACGGGAACAGGCTCCAGTTAGCTTGGCGATGCTTGTTGTGAGACAGCCCAGGCAATGTGCTCAGCCTTAACAACTTGGAGGTGTGGCTGCGGAGTGATCTTGCTGTGGTGCAGAGCTAGCAGAAAGAGATGGGGGAGATGGAAAGGAGAAGGTTTTTGGGAGAGAAGAGCTGAAAGCTGGTAAGCACAGTGGTAAAGAGCCAGAGAAAACAAAACCAAACCAAATGAAACAACAACAAACCCAACAAAAAACAACAGTAAAACACTACAGGCCTAAAAGGCTGCAAGAATTGTTCATTGTTTAGAGGACACAATTGGCCTCTGGAACCCTGTGCTCCAACATGTGCAGGGATTTTGACTTTCAGGTCTGCACATAAGGGTTCTGTCTGTCAAAAATCCTGGCACCGTGGGTATGTGGGTGTGAAGGGATGAACATTTTGCTTGCTCATAATCCAGAGTAATGCTACAGAGCAATCAGAAAGTAGCTCAAAAGCTGTAATCTCTTTCTGCCACACAGAATCACAAAGTCATTGAAGTTGGGAAAGACCTCTAAGTTCATCAAATCCAACCTTCCACCCAACACTTGCATGACCACTGGACCATATCCTGAAGCGCCACATGTGCTCATTTATTTCATACCTCCAAAGATGGGGACTCCATCACCTTCTTGGGCAGCCTGTTCCAATGCCTGACCAGTCTTTCAGTAAAAAAACTCCTCCTAAAATCCAACCTAAACCTCCCCTGGCACAGCTTTAGGCCATTACCTCCTGTTCTGTCATTAATTACTTGGGAGAAGAGGCCAAAACAGCCTCACTCCAATCTTCTTTCAGATAGCTGTAGAGAGCAATGAGGTCTCCCCTCAGCCTCCTGAGACTTCACTCTAAACACTCCTATCTGCCTCACCCTCTCCACACAAGGTAGCCTCCCCAATCTTGCCATTTAATTGAATCAGACCCAGAGGTGTAGCCAGGAGAGCTTTCGGCTTTCCGAGAAAGGAAAACAGGGTCAGATGAGATGGCTGAGCTGTGTGGGTGCTAAAGTTCATGTTGCTTTATTTGCTGGTAGCTCTGAAACCAGAATGAAATCAGAATGAAAATGAAATCTTGGGACAAGCCAAGGTGACAAGTTATTTTTATTGTTCTATATTTTTGGCAAATAGAAAAGTAAAATATGTAATTTTTTGTTTGAGTGAACTATGTAGCTTAGCTCAAACTCAAATGTTTCATTGCTTTGAACCTTTCTTTGCTCTGATAAACTGAACACACATGTTGACCTGAAAGAGAGGACAAATATGAAGTGGCAACTACTGTCACTCTCTATGCCTAACCTGCCCCAAGAAACTGGTTTCATCTGCTAGAGGGATGAAGTAAATAACGCACAGGACTTTACATCTGGTACTAAATTAAGTCGTAAGTAATACCAAAGCTATCAGCCCAGTCTCTGGAATAGGTTGTTGTGCTTCCTTTGCTCTAGACAAGTCATATGAACTCAGCTGGGGTCCAGTTTCTCACATGTCCAGGAGCTGAAAGATGCAGAATCTCAAAAAAAAAAAAAAAAAAAAAATTGCATTGCTTTGACCTCAGTTGTCAGCACTGTGACCAGTGCTGTTTATCACCTTTTTTGGTGACATGGACAGTGGGGTTGAGTGCACTCTCAGCAAGCTTGCCATGTGCTCCAGCTGACACTGGAGGGAAGGGATGCCATCCAGAGGGACTTGGGCAGGCTTAAGAGGTGAGCCCATGCTAACTGCATGAAGTTCAGTATTTCCACGGGCAAAGTCCTGCACCTGGGTCAGGGAAATCCCAAGCACAAATGCAGGCTGACTGAGGAGTGGCTTGAAAGCAGTTTTGAGAAGGACTTGGGTGTGTCAGCTGATGGAAAACTCAACGTGATCCAGCAGTGCACACTGGCAGCCCAGAACACCAACGATGTTCAGAGTTGCATCAAAAGAAGTGTGACTAGAAGGGTAAGGGAGGTCATTCTTCCCCCTACTCTGCTCTTGTGAGACCCCACCTGAAGTACTGTGTGCAATTCTGTTGGACACTGAAGTGTTGAAGCAGGTCCAGAGGAGGCCACCGATATGATCAGAGAGCTGGAGCACCTCCTTGTGGGGACATGCTGCAAGAGTTGGGGCTGTTCAGCCTAGAGAGGAGAAGGCTCCATGGAGACCTTACAGCAGCCTTACAGTACCTGAAGGACATCTACAAGAAAGCTGGGGAGGGACTTGATGTTAGAAAGAAATTCTTTCCAGTGAGGGTGGTGAGACACTGGCACAGGTTGCCCAGGGAGGTTGTGGATGTCCTCCGCCTGGAAGTCTTCAAGGCCAGGCTGGATGAGGTCTTGAGCAGTCTGGTCTAGTGAAAGGTGTTCCTGCCCATGGCAGGCATGTTGGACCTAGATGGTCTTTAAGGTCCCTTCCAACCCAAACCATTTCATGATTCCATGATTTTGCCATCTGTGCCTGGTCTCACTGCATACAGTTCTCATGTTTGAACTTTCTGAGCTTCTTCTGGAAAACCTTACAGCAAGCACTGGCACCAATGCTTCATTATTTGTAAGACACCTCCTTGACCAGTATGCAGAGCTCCAATGGAGAGGGAACGTTAGACTTTCTGTGCTGCCTTGCATCCCTGGCCTTCTGAGGTATCCAGGAAAGCACAGGTTGGTGCTAATTGAGATGTGGCCATCTGTCAGACAGGAAACACTCCAAGGCCACCATGGTGTGGTATTTCTAAGGGAAGGGACCAGTCACCAGTGACATTATTTAGGTGTTACAGAACTTGAACAGGCAGACATATGTGATGATCAAGGTTGTGGTTAGGGATCTCCTGAGTTGTTCAGCATCTCACATTAAATGTCTTTTCACCCACTGTGAAACTACAGCAGAACTGCCTTATTTAAGTTAGACACTACTATGGAGCTGAGTGCCATGAAAACTGACCAATTATTTCTCTGAAATTATTGCTCAAGCTCCCAGTGTGCAGGGTGCTGGTAAGAAACAGCCCTTTCCCGAGTGATCTGATACTTTAAGTAGACAGGACATTGAAAACAGGAGATGGAAGGAGGCATCCAGTGCCACTAGATTTATCTGAGCAGGTTGATGCCTAACTGAGCAGACATTAAATTAAATTAAATCAATTGCAGATGGTCTTAGAATCATAGAATGGTGGGGAGTTGGAAAGGACCTCTGGGCAACATCCAGTCCCACCTCCCTTACCAAAGCAGGAGCACCCAGGGCAGATCAGACAGGAATGCTCCCAGGTGGGTTTTGAAAGTCTCTGGAGAAGGAGAATCTCCAGCCTCTCTGGGCAGCCTGTTCCAGTGCTCTGCCACCCTCACAGGAAAGAAGTTTTTTTCTCATGTTGAGGTGGAACTCCCTGTGTTCCAGTTTGTGTCCATTGCCCCCTGTTCTGCCACAGGACATCGCTCAAAAGAGCCTGACTCCTTCTTGATGCCCACCCTTTAGGTATTTGCAAACATTAATAAGATCTCCTCTCAGTCTTCTTGTCTCCAGGCTAAACAGCCTCAGGTGTTTCAGCCTCTCCTCATAAGACCTATAGTCCAGTCCTTCAACCTTCCTTGTAGCCCTTCGTTGGACTCCTTCCAGCAGTTTCCTGTCTCCTTTGAACTGGGGAGCCCAGAATTGGATGCAATATTCCAGATATGGTCTCCCCAGGGCAGAGTAGAGGGGGTGAAGAACTTCCCTCAGCCTGCTGGACACACTCTTCCTAATGCACTCACGGCTCATAGTTCTCTGCTGGTCTCTCTGTATGGTGTAGAACCATGGAATGGTTTTGTTCAGAGGAGACCTCCAAAGGTCATCTAGTCCCACCCCTCTGCAGTGAGCAGGGACATCCTCTGTTAGATCAGGCTACCCAGAGCCCCATTGAGCCTGACCTTGAATATCTCCAAGGATGAGGCCTCAGCTACCTCCCTGGGCAAGCAGAGTTTGGGGATCTCTTCTTACAAAAGAGATCTGCAGTGGAAAAGAAAGGCATTTTCCTTGTGAAGGCAACAGTAAAGGTGGTGAGGGACAGATCAGGCCTTTGGTGTTCAACTAAAATCTCCCAGCCGTAATCAGCGTAGGGTTGTGCTTCCCAATTAATTGCATGCTTCTGTCCTTAGCATCTGGGCACGGAATCAAAAGTGATGAGCCAACAGAGAAGCAGTGAACTGCTCCTGTGAACAGTCACCATCAATAACAAGAAATAGTAGGAGAGGTACTCTTTGAAATTCAAATCACAAGGAGCATCATTTAAAAGGGAGCTCAGGAGAAGCAGAAATACCATGCACCACACATTAATTGTCATGCATGTGACAGAGCCCTCTGTGTTGCTGTTCCTTAGCAGCATTAAATTTATTCCCATATTATTAATGCCATACCTGGGATGAAGTAATTAAACTGGCAGCCTATTTCTTACGAACTAGAGGCCAGGCCTTCAGCTGGTGTAAATCAGAAGAGCTCCACTGCAGAGGCTTGGATTTACAGCTGGTTGGGGAGTTGAGCCATTGTGTCTACAAAAGGGAAAGTTGAAATCAAAGTCAAAACCATCATCACTGTGTGTTGTTCCTTCTTCCCTAGAGTAAGGATAAGTCCCTGCTGACCTGGAATGACTCAGAAAGCACACTGCAAAAAATCTGGAAACTTTTCCCAGCAGGTTTAACAAATTAAATTTGGAAGGTTAAATATTTAATAATGTGCTAGTGGCTTCTTCCAAGTGGGACACTTAGTTGCTGCTATATGCAGTTCCTTTCACAAATAAACTCACCAGAAATACTCAACAGATCTCTTTTGACTTAAATGCTACATTATATGTGCAGAAAAAGAGCTAATGTGAAGTTCATCATCCTGCCTTCCTGCTTCAAGCTCTTCAGCCACAGTTATGTTATGGCTAACTTCCAGCCTGGCTTCCAGTGACACCACGATGGCTCCAGCTGCATTTGCTGCATCTTTCACATCAAGCCCCAAATGGCAGGTCTGGTTTGGAAAAGCCTGGAGCTACAAAGCTGTGAACCATCTTTTGAACCTTGTTTTTAGTTCAAGGAAGAGACCAAGCGAGACACAGTCATGGTCAGACTTTTGAACATGGTTTAGTGGGCATGGTGGTGTTGAGTTGACAGTTGGACTTGATGATCTTAGAGGTCTTTATCAATCTTAAGAATTCTATGATTCCATACAAAATGTATTTACTGGAAGAGTGATCAAACACTGGAACAGGCTGTCCAGGGAAGTGGCGGAGTCACCATCCCTTTAGGTGTTTGAAAACCATGTTGACATGGCACTTCAGGAGGTGATTTAGTGGGCATGTTGGGTTGATGGTTGGACTTGATGATCTCAGAGATCTTTTCCAACCTTAATAAATCTATGATTCTATAATTTATGTGCAAATTCCAGAAGATGTGTCAACTTTCCAGTGAAATCTACATCATTTACATGCTCTGTGAGATCACACTGATGATTCTTAGGCTACTTGATACTTACTCTAAAATGCAGTCCACATCCATAAAGAGTCTCCTCAAGTCGCAAAGGCATCCTGCCTGTGTGCCTATTGTGGTGATGAACTCAAAGGGGAATTTCCTTCTTCTCTTGCTATGTTCCGCATCATATGCAGCAGATTATTTCAGCTGCTGCTGCCTTGTGCACCACCTCTCTGCCACGTGAAATCCCAGAGTCACAGAACTGTTTGGTTGGAAGAGAACTTTAAGTTCATCAAAAACAAGTTTGCTATCTGTCGAGGCAGCATGTGAAGAGCGGCAGAGCCGCTGGTGCCTCTCTGGCAAGAGCTGTAGGACATGCAGCACGCATGGCTGACTGCTAATCAGTGGAACCGGATTGTTCTAGGTGGTGTTTACAAGTCAGCAGCAGCTGAATTTCAGCCAGAAGAACCCGGGCATTGTTTTCCCAGGATCAGAGATGACTGCAATTGGAGACCAGACGCTGCCATCTGAGTGCAGACCTTTGCCTTTGGCAGCCATCTCGTAACGCTTCTCTTCTGCTCCACTGGGGGCTTGCCAGATCCCACTGCTCTCCAAAGCAGCTCACGACGTGTGGCTGTGGCTGATTCAACAGCGTAGGCTTGTAGCTCTGCTGGAGAAGTCACATCCCATTGCTCAGCAAAACCAAAGCCTCGGTGGCACAACCTTCCCCACCAGCAGATGCAGCTCTGTCACTTCTGCACTGAAGGAGATTGGTTATGTGCTAGATGCACTAACTCCGTCTTCAGCTTTGAGCCACGAGCTGCCCAGGGCAAGAGGACAGAAAGGTTATTTTACCCGCAAGGAGTAAAATAAAAACCTGCACAGAATTGGAGGTTAAATATGAATGCTATTTGCAAATACCTACAGAAACGCAACAGGCATTCAGGAAAAAGGAATATAACACCAGTTAGGCCCAGATCTCCCCTTGGGCCTACCCAGCCAAAACCCTCTACAGCCTTCCAAAACCTCTCCCACAACGCAGCCTCGGCAGGCACCAGGGACAGGCTGAATGCTGCCCCACAAGCACAGCCCTACTCAGCCTCAATGCCCCCTAGGCTGGATGCAGACTGTTCCCCCTCCACAAACCAATGGTGTAGCAAGAAATCAGCTTGCCAAGAAGGGTGCAGAAGGCCACAACCTCCCCTGCATACCAGAGAGGTAACAGCCACACGCTGGGAGCAGAGAGAAAGGAAAGTGAGCCAAAAGTGGCTATCGACTCCCTTCTGTAGGGAGATATAGGAAAGGAGAATAGAATAATAGTTACAATGTCCTGTGTCCGCCCCCAAGACTTTCTGGAGGACTTGTCTCTACAGTTGTACCAATTAACTCTCAATTTCTCTTAGCTTACAACAAGGTGCCACTTCAACATGTGTGGGCATATTGGCCTGGCCTGTGGACTGATAGGGAACCACTACCAACAAATGACAGAGACAGATGTTGCCTAGAGGTCACCTGAAAGACATAATGAACAGGAATGGTGTGAAGCAACCTTTTGTAGAAAACTTCTCAGCTGCACTTAGCTTTGTGGAAACTTGATTTCAGTCTTTTCTTTGTTATAGTGGGGTTTTGTTCCAATGCATTGGTCAACCACAGCTATTTTATGGGCTTCTGTAGCCTTTCAGCTTCGTCTGCAGAAGTTCTCGGTAGGACACAGCATTGTGTTCTCAAACGTCACAGCACGGAGTACAAGTGCCTGTGCATGTTCTCTGAGTGGAATAGCTCTTCCCTCTTCAAAAGCCCCTAGCTGAGCAGTAATTTGTGTCAAAGTATGCCTCAAGAGTCGATTTGAAATGCCAGGGCCATGAAAGACACAACTTTTGCTGATGTCCCACTGGCCATCCCTGTCCCACACAATAAGTTTGCAGTGTCCTACTGATAACTTCTGTAGATGAAGCTGCAAGACTACAAAAGGCCATAAAATAGCTATGGTTGACCAAGGCATTGTAACAAAACCCCACTATAACAAAGACAAGACTGAAATCAAGTTTCCACAAAGACTCTAAAGCAAAAGCTAAGTGCAGCTGAGAAGTTTTCTAAGCTGGGAGGGAGTGTTGATCTGCTGGAGAGTAGGAAGGCTCTGCAGAGGGACCTGGACAGGTTGCATTAATGGGCCAAGGCCAACAGGATGAGATTATACAAGGACAAGTTTGCATCCTGCACTTGAGTCACAACAAAGCTCCAGGCTTGGGAAAGAGTGGCTGGAAAGCTGCCCAGTAGAGAAAGACCTTGGGGGTGTTTATCAACAGCTGGCTGAATGTGAGCCAGTGTGTGCCAAGGTGGCAAAGAAGACCACCTGCACCCTGGCCTGGATCAGGAATAGTGTGACCAGAAGGACCAGGGAAGTGAGTGTCCCCCTGTACTCAGCACTGGTGAGGCCACACCTTGAGTCCTTGGTTCAGTTTTGTGGCACTTACTCCAAGGGGCTGGAAGTGCTGGAGTATGTCCAGGGAAGGGTAACAAACATGGTGAAACTTTTTTCTAGGCAAGAAGGTAATTTTTTTGCAAGATCAAAACTTTGCCCACTCTCATTTGTGTTACTTTTGTTCATTTGTTTGGTTTTACTTTGCACACTGCATACAGCAATCAATATTTTCACTGAACTCATTTCCCAAGCAGTTTCTTGTAACATTTGCTATTTGTGGGGCTCCTTCTTTCATCTCTCTTGGTCTCCAGCTCATAAACAAGGGTCAAGGGGCAGAGGAGTCTTCAGCCGTTCTTTGGATGGTGATTATCCAGTGCAAAAAAGTTTCTTAAAAGGGACAGGGACCCTAGCATAAAAAGAGTTAATATCTAAAACAACTGGGATGTGCTGACTGGAAGATCTTGTGACTGCCTTCTGCTCCTCAGGGACTGTGATAGAGATCTGGCTGAGCCATGTTTCTCTCTGTTTAGTAGTCAGCTGAGGAGAAGCCAAGCTGTCTCTTCAGGCCCTGCAGAAATGGGGATAGCAACTCCTGTGCAGCCCAACATTGGCTGTAAATTATACAATCATAGAATCCTAGGATAAATTATTGGGTTAGAAGGGACCTTCAAAGGACATCTAGTCCAACCCTCTCTTCAGTCAGCAGGGACATCCTCAACTAGATCGGGTTGCCCAGTGCCTTGTTGAGCCTCACCTTGAATGTCTCCAGGGATGGGGCCACAGCTATCTCCCTGGGCAACCTGTTCCAGTGTTCTACGACCCTCATGGTAAAGAACTTGTTCCTAACATCTGATCTAAATCTGCTGTTCTCTAGTTTGAAACCATTGCCCCTGTCCTGTCACTGTAAACAGTCTCTCTCCAGCCTTCTTCCAGGCCCCCTGCAGATGCTGGAAGGCTGCTATTAGGTCTCCCCAGAGTCTCCTCTTCCCCAGTCTGAACAACCCCAGCTCCCTCAGCCTGTATTTGTAGCAGAGATGCTCCAACCCCCTGCTCATTTTCATGGCCCTCCTCTGTACCTGCTCCATCAGGTCCATGTCCTGATGTGTATTGAGGGCTCCAGAGCTGGACATACCACTCCAGGTGAGGCCTCACCAGAGCACAGTGACAATCACCTCTCTATCTGCTGGCCATGCTTTTTTTGATGCAACCCAGGATGCCATTGGCCTTCTGGGCTGCAAGCTCACACTGTCTGCTCGTGTGCAGCTTCTCTTTCATCAGCACCCCCCAAGTCCTTTTACACAGGGCTACTTTCTATCACCTCATCCCCTAGTCTGTATTGGTAGTGAGGATTGCTCCAACCCAGCTGCAGCACCCTGGGTGGGAACTTGCAGGACACTTGCTGTTGTCAAACCTCACGAGGTTCACGTGGGCTCACCTCTCCAGCTTGTCCAGGCCCTACAGGGTCCAGGCAGTAAGGGGAGCTTGGCTTGACACCATCAATACCAGCCTAACGTGCCTCTTCCAGCTGTGCCCTGACTCCTGGTCCTCCTGACTTCTGACAGAGTGGGAGGAGGAGGAAAGAAACCCATCAACTTCTATCTATGAACTATTCCCTTCACATTCAGGTTTTCTCCAGCCAGACACTGATAGTTATTTCAGTGTTAAGAATTACCAGTCTTTTGCAAAGCTCTTCAGACAAAAGGAAGCATCTGGAACTAAAATACCTGCAAAAGATGCCTTTTGCATGCTTTCCACAGAGACAGTGGAGTTCATACTTGGCTGCAGGACCTGGGTGGAATTGCCTCCAGCAGCAATCACCCCAGGTAGATTTCTGGAGCAAAACCTACCTGACCAACAGAGCAACCAGCAGAGCTGGAGAGGATGATGTGACTGACTGCTGGTGCAGGGCTGCTGCCTGAAGTGTTGGCAGGCCCTGGGATGGCTGGCAGGTGAAGCACAGAGTTTGTAGGTGAAGTTGATGGGAGTGACTGACTGTGTCACCTGAGTGGCAGCTACCTGCTGAAGGCTTCAGCCTAGCAAGGAGCCCACACGAAATAAAGCTGGTGACTGAAGCAAGCCCTGGAGTGTGCCCAGCTGGGACAAAACCCTGAGGTCCCTGATGGAGGGAACTTGCTCACACAAGTGGCTGCAGCATCTGATGAATTCTCTTGCCTTACCTGACTCACAGGGAGACAACCAAAGGTTCTCTTGGCTGAGTGACATGACCCACTCTGCAGGGAGGTAACTAGGCTGAGAAGCTGCTTGCATGACTGAACTGACCCTCTCAGCCTTGTTGAGCTGATCACTGACATCACCTGAGAAAATAAGAAAACTCAGAACCATGTGTCATCTCCAAAGAAACAACCAGGCCAAATTCCATGACCTGCCTGCTCAGGCATTGGAATATGTTGCCCAGGGAGGTG
Organism: Semnornis frantzii; assembly: GCA_013399775.1. Taxonomy (NCBI): domain Eukaryota; kingdom Metazoa; phylum Chordata; class Aves; order Piciformes; family Ramphastidae; genus Semnornis; species Semnornis frantzii. Next base: position 14,257 of record VWYK01074155.1, read on the forward strand.
GTGGAGTCACCGTCCCTGGAGGTATTCAAGAAACATGTGGACGTGGCACTTTGGGACATGCTTTAATGGCCATGGTGGTCTTAGGTTGAAGGCTGGACTTGATGATCTTAGAGGTCTTTTCCTGCTGAAACAATTCCATGAGTCTATGATTTCTGAACACACTGAAAAGAATCATTTTATTACTCTGTACACACTTATGATATAACCAGAACCACATGGAACCAATCCAAAAATTCTAAAAATACCAAAGTGCTTTTGTGTACTCTGACTGCATGAACCAGCCTCATGCCAGAGGAGTGGAAGGGAAAAAGCATGTTTGCTGTAGTGCAGAGTGGAAGCAGTAAACACAAGAACAAATGGGTTGTGACACAAAGAAGACAGCAAAACTTCATGTCATCAAAGCTGTTAATCTTCCTGGGGAGATTGTGGATAACAGGGAGCCTTGCCCTGTCTATGTTTCTTTTGAAATGTGCTAGGGAAAGTCACTCTACAAAGATTCCTCATAATACTCATCAAGGACTGCAAGAAGGACATTGAGGTGCTGGAGCCTATCCAAAGGAGAGCACTTAAGTTGATGAAGGGTCTTGGACACAGGTCTTGTGAGGAATGGCTGAGGGAAATGGGACTGTTTAGCCTTCAGAAGAGGAGGCTGAGTGGAGACCTCCTCACCCTCTACAACTACCTCAAAGGAGGCTGGAGCCAAGTGGGGGTTGGTCTCTTCTCGCATGCAACAAGTGGCAAGACAAGAGGAAATGGCCCCAAGTTGTGCCAAGAGAGCTTCAGATTGGATATTAACAACAATTTCTTCACAGAAGGGGTTCTCAGACATTGGAACAGGCTGCCCAGGGAGGTGGTGGAGTCACTATCCCAGGAGGCATTTAAAAGTTCCATGGATGTGATGCTGAAGGATGTGATTTAGCAGTAGTAGCTGGGTAGTAGTGGTAGAGTTGTGAGCTGTAGGTAAGCAGTTGGATTCAGTGATCTCCAGAGGTGCCTTCCAACCTCAACCATTCTATTACTTTGTGATTTCTGAATTATTTTGAACGAGGCTAGAGCATTTCCTTTGTGTCAGGTATTGTCTGTGCTTGTACAATGCCTGAAACTGCTTCCCTCTTCTGGCCCCAGCCATTACGGTGATAATGAGGATAACAACAGCAGCAGCCCTGCTGTGTATGCTAATGGCCATGTACTCCAGCCATGGCAGGCTACATGCTGCTGGGAAAGATGAAGAGAAAAACAGCAAGGGTAAGATATGACAGGAACCTTTCATGATAACTGTATAAACAGTAGAGAACTGGCAGGCCAAAGCTTTGGTGAAGAAGTGTAATCCTGCTGGAGGGATGCATTAGAAAGACAACAAATGTCCTACAGCATGAAGAACTGTTAGAAGAAGGGAATGTCATGAGGAAAATTTGGAGGGTTTATATTCCCCCTCCCCTTTTTTTCCTCCCCTTTGATTCTTAAGAAGGCTGAAAACCATTAAGAACTTCTCAAAGGAAGGATGGAGAGCAGGAGGAGAACCTCCCTTAAGTGCATTGGGCACAGTCTTCTTAATGCACCCCAGGATACCATTGGCTTTCTTGACCACAAGGGCATATTGCTGTTCCATGGATAACTCAGTGTCCACCAGGACTCCAAGGTCCCTCTCTGTGGAGCTGTTTTCTAGCAGGTCAGCCTTTAATCTGTACTGATGCATGGCATTCCTTCTCAGGTGCAGACCTCTACATTTATTCTTGATGAACCTCATTAGGTTCCTCTCTGAGTCACTCTCCCTTTAAAATGACCATTTTCACCCATCAGAAAGCTACTACTAAAAGTGATGTGTTCAGTCCTCCTGTTTTTTTGACAGTGTTGACTATTTTGCTCTAGTTCTTCCTCATCACCTCACTTTCCAGCTCATTTTAGTGACCATGTTGCAGCTACACCAGGTGAATCCCTGCAGGACCTCACTTGCCAGAGGTCTCCTATGTGCTTTGGGCAGTCCAGCCATGTATTAAGTACTGCAATCACAAGATGTGGGCTCCCAGCTTTTTGAGTAACCCAATGCTTATCTCATGGTTGGTGGTCATCTCTCCTCTTGTGCACCTCTTGTTGAAACCCCAACCCTGCTGGCCTGGCTTTTTTTTTATCAACATTTTGTTCTTGAGATCAACTCTTCAACTTGGAAACGCATTTATTCCTGGCCAGCTACCACTGGCTGGTGCTCTGCAGTAAATCAGCAAGTTGAAATCATGGAGTTTTATTCAATGCATGGATGGGCCACTGTGACACAGAGGAGCACGCTTTTGATCCTTAGATGGTAATATAACATTGAGCTAGCACTCAGGGCAGACATGAAAGTAGCATCAGAGGGCCTACAATGTAAGCAATAAAACATGAAATATAGATAGAGCACAATTTCTAAGCTTAAAAGTGCAGGTGAGAGCTCCTTGGCTCTCAAAGAGATGAGCACCTGGCCAAGGTCTCCTGGTCCTTTTGTCAGCAGGGGTTTGGTACTTCCATGCCTCCTCACATCCTGGCCTCATTCTCCCTCTGCAATGCATCATCCAACTACAGAGCAGGCTGAGCAAATCTTTATGTTGCAGGAGCAGGAGGAGAAAAGGCACTGAGCTACAGACAGACTGGGAGGGAAGCAGGACATTGTCCCACCCTAACAAGAGGGTTGGAGAGATGAATGGACACCACACAGAAAAACTTGCTTGTGAGATTGGTGAGTTTGGATTGGGTATTAAGAAAAATATCTTCACCAAAATGGTCATTAGACACTTTACAGGCTCCTCAGGGATCCTTGGTGGTATTTAAAAGATGTGTAGATGTGGCACTGTGACAGTTTGGGAGTTCCCCACCCCCCCACCTGTAAAATGACCCAGACTAGAACTCAGCCAGCTGGAAGTTAAGAGATGAAGCTCTATTTATAGCTTAGCACAATATACAAGCAGATATATACACTATATACAGGAATATTTACAGAAATATACAAGTTTAAGGTAATACAGACACACAACTCCCCTCCCAGAAATCAGAGACCCCAGGAGGGGCTCCCAACCACCCTTCCACCTTCGCCCCACCCCCACACCTTACCCCCAAGGTTTGCCTTACGCGCAAGGAGGATCGGCTGGGGAGGATTAGAAGAAAAGTGGTTAATGGAGTTATTCAGCAGAGAGGAGAAACCAGAGCTGCCAGCCCAAGATGCTGTTAGCCCTAGAAGCTGTGCCCCGTGACCCAGACTGCCTTATCTTTTTGTTTTGAGTACCTTTTCTAAACATCTCGGCAAGCCTCTGAGTGAAGTAGACATCACCACTGTTTTCCTTCACAGCCTATAGTATAATTTTCTGTATTAAAATACTCCAGTTAGCTCAAACCAACACAGGCACTTAGGGATGTGGCTGAGTGGTGGACTTGGCAGTGTCAGGTTTATGGTTGGACCTGATGACCTAAAGGATCTTTTCCAACCTTAGTGATTCTATGATAGTGGACATTGAGGAAGATTCCAAGAACATTCTGTAACTGTCCTGGGAGGTTCCTGCAGTAATGCTGTCTGAGTTTATTTTCTTGCATTCTAATATTTCTTCGTCTGGGAATGGAAGAAAGGAAAGGATGCCAGGCTGGAGAAATCTTAGGATGTGGAGTTTCCAAAACCTGGGCTCATCCCTGGTTGGAGAGGTATTCTTTGGCCAAGACACTGCTTTTCACATTTGTAGAATGGTGATAATACTCCTGGCTGGTAGGGCAAGACTTAATTGATTCAGATATGGAAGACACTATATTAATGCAGTGTTATCATTCCTGGAAAATAAAGAAAGGCTAAAAATAGTACAGTACATTTTGACAGAGCTTTTGTTATTTTTCTCTTTATGTTCAGTTCCTTTGAAACAGTCTTTTTTTCCCCTGTTAGGAAATCCTAATTAACATTTTCATTTTCATTTAATTAACAGGTCCATGTTTTGGTACTCTGTAGGCAGCCACTAATCATTCGGTCCCCAGATGAAGTGAAGGTTTCTTGGTGTGAGGAGGAAGATATTCATAGAATCATAAAACCACAGAACTGCTGAGGTTGACCTTTGAGATCATCAAGTTCAACCACTCACCTACAGTCCCACCACTCACAATCCCACCACTACTGTTAAGTTACTACGCCTAAACCACATCCCTCAGTGCTACATCCACAGGTCTTCTAAATACCTCCACCAGCTCCCTGGGCAGCCTACCCCCATGCCTGATAACCCTTTCTGGGAAGAAACTGTTGCTAATTGAGCTTTCTTTGGCACAAAGCGAGTCTGTTGAGGAAACAGACCCTGCCCTCAGCAGACTGGGTGGAGGCAATGAGGGGAAACAATCTGTCTATAGTCAGTGTGGACTTGAGAGTCCAGTTTCCCATCCCCTATCGCAATATGTACACCTGTCTGGTGGAGAAAGGACACCAATGTAGATGCAGACACACTCTCAGCTGGGATATGGCATGGAAACAGCTGGATGATCACAGAACCACAGAATGGTAGGGTTGGAAGGGACCTCTGGAGATCATCTAGTCCAACACTCCTGCTAAAGCAGGAGCACCCATATCAGGTTGCTCAGGATCTTGTCTAAGTGGGTTTTGTAAATCTCCACAGTCATTCTGGGCAGCCCAGCCCAGTGCTCTGCAACCCTCATAAGAAATATGTTTTTCCTTAAGATCCCAGCCAAAACCTAATGTACTATAATTAGAAGAAGTGCTACCTGGGGACTGAAGCTTTTGTGATTGTGGCAAGGCAGAGCTCTCAGATCCCATCATAAAGCCCATCACAGGCTTTCTGAAAGAGTTCCCCCAACTTTTTAATGCATCAATTTGGAGCAAAGTTCTTAAACTGTTTTGGCTTTTTCTCGAAGCAGTCCTGGAATAGAAAAAGTGCACTGAGCTCTGTGTCCCCAAAACTCCAGATGGTCACCTCCATGAGCTCCCATGTTGGTGTGGCTCACAGTTAGTTTGTAAGGAGGAAAGCAAAGTGAGGAAATGCAACCTTCAGGTGCCCCTCCATGAACCATCAGAGCTGTAGAGAGTCAGCACAAAATATGAAGCTGTGCCTCTGAGAATGCTGATGTAAAAGGATATAGACAGGGCAAATATGGAGGTGCACTTACCCAATACATGAATTTATATCAAATATTCCTGAAGATCTGTGTATGAAAGATTGCAGTGGAAGAGGAGGTGATTGTGAAACAGAGGTGAAACTGGGACAGAAAAATAAGTGACAGGATGAAGAGGAGAAATAGAAGCAAGACAGGAGGACCAGGAAGAATACCACTGCCTCCTGCCAGTCTGATTTCCATGTCCCTTCTCAGACACGCAGGAGATATGAGATGTGTCTAAAACTCACTACCACTGCCTGTGTTACTAACAGGGTTGAACTTAATGTAATAGGCTTAAAATTGAGGAGGCTGAACGTGTGGCTGAGTGCTAGAGGCTCACCCCGCCTCCAGCAGCAGAGGCAAATGTAGCAAGTGTAAATGAACAAGACTAGAATGAAGGCTCAAGCACTGAATAGCAGTCATCAGCATCAGCAGTTCCCCTCTCGTGGCTCTGATGTATTCCCCAGTGGCAGCATGAAGGAGGAGAAGAGACTTGGAGAACAGGTCTTGTGAGGAGCAGATAACTGGGGTTATATAGTCTAGAGAAAAGGATGTTGAGGGGAGGCCTTCTCATTCTCTGCAGCTCCCTGAAAGGAGGTTGGAACCAGATGGGTGTTGGTCTCTTCTCCCTAGGAATAACTGATAGGAATAGAGGAAATGGCCTCAAGTTGCACCAGGAGAGGTTTAGGTTGGAGATTAGAGGAAACCTCTTCACTGAGAGGGTTCTCAAAGCCTGGAACGGGCTCCCCAGGGAGGTGGTTGAATCCCCATCCCTGGAGGTATTTAAAAGACACAGAGATGTGGTGCCTGGGGACATGGTTTAGCCCCAGCCTTGCTGAAGCCAGAGAATGTTTGGACACTGTGATCTTAAAGGTCCTTTCCAGCTGTGAAACAATTCTGTGGTTCGATGATTCTGTTGAACACTACGGACAGGGACTGTGCGATGCCACTCACGCTTTGAATGTGGCCCCTGCTTATTTAGGGTGAAGACACAGCCCTTGGGACTCCAATAGCATAAAAATGGTAAGACTCATAAGACTGCCTTTTCTGCAGTATTTGAGACAACCTCTCCTAAATTTATTCCAGCAAGTGCCTCCTGACTTAAAAGTGTCAAACGGCTTTGGGCAAGACCTGAGATAAAGGAGATTTAGAAGTGTGACATTGCTTCATTTTCTTCTCAGCATCACAAAATGGCAATGTTGGTAATGAAAGCTATTAGCACTTGCATGAATGACCTGACTGTCTTCATCAGACAGGCATCACCACACAACTTTTAACAATACCAATAGTAATTATAGGTAGGCTGAGTTATATGGGAGCTTCCCACCTCGCTTGCTCTCTGCTGTAGGAGCTACATGAAGCAGTATTGTCTGCAGATGAATTAGTCATGACACGAAGCTCTGTGGCTGAGCTTTGTTCTGCACATGGTAGCACACACTAGCTGCATATTGAAAGGCTGAAAACTTTGCTCCCTCCAAACTCCTTGGTGATAGGGAAGAATATTAACGCAGTACTCAGCTGTCACCTGTTATTCCTGACATATCTGAGAACTCATCTGACAGCACAGAAACTCCTTGGGGAGGAGGTGGATGGATGGATGGATGGATGGATGGATGGATGGATGGATGGATGGATAAAAGCTATCAGGGAATCTGCAATTCATGTGTTTGTGATTTGAAGCAGAGCTGTCATTTTTCTTGCTTTGTTCTCTGCTAGGCATTTGTAAGGACACCAAACTCCTGTAGAAAATGAAACCTACTTTGACATTTCTGAAAGCTCCCTCTTTCAGAGCTCATTCTATTTCTTGACTTTTACAGGCAACCACAGCCATGCTATAACTGAATGAAACCCCACAGATCTATAGATGTCTCTAGTGACCTGAACTTTAATCCTAAAAGCCCTTTGGATTTTCTCTAAACACTTTTGCCTTATCCCAAAATTGGCTTCTGCCAAACAGCAGAAGATGAAGTGATTGTCCAAGCCCAGATGCATCTTACAGTGATGATACAAATTCATTTCTAGCACTCATCTGACTCTAATAACCACTGAAGTTCAACCTGGAGCTGAGTGCTGTCTACATGAATCAGAGAGCCTATTTCTCAGACCCTAGCTCTGCAGCAGCAGAGAACAGTGCTATGCTCAATGACTTTGAGCTGTTCAACACCCACTGCCAAACTGGACAAACTGAGTGGGAGAGCTCACAAACTGAGTTTGGTTGTTCCAGTCAGCATTCAGCTTGATTCTGAGTTTTTTCTCAGCTAAGGGATGAAACCAGCTCAAAGTGCTCAGCTCTTCCAGAGCATGAACCCAGTAACAATGTTGAGAACACCTCTCAGATTGCAGTGTTAGTTTTGAAAAGCAACGGTTTTTCTGGTGGATGGCTTGGGTTTTGCACCAGAAAGCCTTCTAACATACTTCCCTCCAAACAGCCTGTTTTGAGAGAGAGGTGAACTACATCAGAATTGGGTGAATTGAAGGCAATAGAATCATGGAATCACAGAGTCCTTATGGTTGGAAAAGACCTTTAAGATCATGAAGTTCAACTATTGTCTAACTCTACCAAGGCTGGTGCTGAACTATGTCACTCAGCACCATATCTGCATCTTTTCAACACCTCCAGGAATACCATGGCACTGGGTAGTCTGTTCCAGTCTTTGAGAACCCTTTCAGTCTAACCTAAACCTCCTCTGCTGCAACTTGAGGCCATTTCCTCTCATCCTGTCACTTGTAACTAGAGAGAAGAGACCAAGCCCCAGCTGGCTCCAGCCTCCTTTCAGGGAGTTGCAGTCTCCCCCAGCCCCCATTTCTCCAAACTAAACAACCTCAGTACGCTCAGATGCTCTTCACAAGATCCTTCACCATCTTTGTTGCCCCTCTTGTAGTTAGGGCCCCAAAACTGAACCCTGATTCAAGGTGTGGCCTCACCAGTGTTGAGTACAGGGGTACAAACACTGCCCTGATCCTGCTGGTCACACTATTCCTGACCCAGGCCAGCAAGTGGTTTTTACCAGCCTCTGGCAGTGGAAGCAACAGGCTCTGCATAGTTATTGATTACAGTGTGCTCTGCACTCCGGGAGGTTGCATTCAGAACTGATGGAGGGTGCATTGTTATGTCTGGCTCAGAAACCAGAGTGAATAAGTGATAAGCAGTGAAATGCAGCTGGGCTGTTAGCAAGTTATTTTGATTGGTTTGGATGCAAGAGAAGCAGGGAAGGAGCCAGGTTGTGCTTTGAGCTCTGCACAGGTACAGAGAGGCTGAGCACTCAAGTGAAGAGAGGCTTAGACTTTATCACTGGAGCTGTTAGCACATCACTGAGCAGCTGGCCAAATAGATATCCTTGCAAGTCATGCATTTAGTTTCAAATCTTTGGAGAGCACCGATAGAGTCAGTGGGTTGGTCTGATGAGGGTGAGGAGCTGAGCAACCCTCAAGCATGTGCCACCATGGTGGCCTCACACCATGCTCAGTTATCCTTGCTCAATACAGGCTGAACATTAAAGTAAGAGGCCAACAAAGAGTAAGGGAGGCTGTTACCATCCCTGCATCATTTACTTGCAAATATAATTGTCTGTCTTCTGACTGAGGGTGCTCCTGGAGTCATCCTCAAGACTGCTTGCATCCTCAATAGCTACTGAGCATGCAGTCATGGCTTTGGTGGAGATTGAGGGTGGGTGTTCAGTGCTCCAAGAGCCCCTCAGACCTGACCATATCCTACATGGCACAACCTTGTCTTGCTGGTGGCTGCTCTTGTAAGTGTCCATTGCAGCCTTTCTAGCTCTTCTAGGTGGTCACCAACATTGCTAAGCAGAAAACCACAGTAGCTTGGCCACTGCTCAAGTCTGGGTGAGTGAACATTTGAGGAGTCCATCATCATGTCAGAGATCACTTCCCAGTGAATACTGGGCTCAGAAATAAAGCTGAAAAACTGACTCATAGAATGATTTAGATTTGAACTGACTTCAAAGATCTTCTAGTTCCAAGCCCCTGCCATAGGCAGGGACCCCTCCCACTAGCACAGGTCACTCAAGGCCTCCTCCAACCTGGCCTTGAACACCTCCAGGGAGGGAGCAGCCACAACCTCCCTGGGCAACCTGTTCCAGTGTCTCACCACCCTCACTGTAAAGAACATCTTCCTAACACCTAGTTTAAATCTCCCCTTACCTCCTCCCATCCCTTTAGCATGAGTGCCTTGCTGCCTGAACAAAGGACTGAGATATGTTGGACATTTCACTAACTTCATATTCCATGTAGACTTTCTCCAGCATTATTATTTGTCAGTGTAATGAATAAGTAAGACTCTGCACCCATGGGAAGCCTTGGTAATTATTTTTTCTAGTTTTGGTTTTGCTATTTTTTCCCCAGGAAAGTCAATTGTAAATCATCTGTCTTTTTTTCTTTTTTTTTTTTTTTTTTTTTTTTTTTTTTTTTTTTTTTGCTAGTTTACCTAACATGAAGAAAAAAAAAAGCCATTCTGTTTAGATCACAGACACAATGTCTAGCCTTCCTTTCTGCTGTGGAAGGATTTGCTTGGGGAATACAAAATATTATATGCCTCCTGCTCCTGATAAATTTAATCCTCTCCCCACCAGCAACATTAGGAGCCTAATTTGGATTTGCAGCAAAGCCTAGAGAGCAATTATTTTACTGCAGCAGCATAAACAGCTCCTCACATGAACAAGAATCAGGCCCAGTGTGTCCCTAGAGATATCAGAGGATGCTTGGGAGAATGAAGAATTTCATTCATTAATTCTTCATTTTCTTAAGGGCTTGTGGTGTTGTTCTTGTCACGTCTGAAGACCTCCAAAATATTCCAACACCACATCGGTGTCTGGGAAACTTAATTAAGGTGTCTAGAGTTCTAAGATTCTTTCAGGGGATAGGAGACAGTGACTTTTTCTGTGTCTGCTGGGAGTAGACTGAAAGAAAGTTGTTCTGTTGTATCAAGGAGTATTTAAGCCAGACATGGAATATGCAGGGGCATGATAATTTGTTGAAAGAGGAGGTCCCAGGGCACCTGCATAGAGCTGGCAGGACAAAGCTCTGATGGCATGAGCCGTGAGATAGATTAGACACAGACAGATGAGGTTTTCCCTCAGAGCACCTGGGAGGATTTAGACCATTTCCTGGAGTCTCCTGGAGCCATTTTTCAGAGGTCATTTCTTAGCTAACTGGTGCAGCATCCTTCCCCATCCTCAACAAACCTTCCTTCCCCAAAACTTATCTGGTGCCCTTCACCCTCATTGGTCCCAGTGATCTCCAGGCACAACCTGGACTATTCAAGGACTGGCCATTTGTCCCTCCACCCAACTTGCAGGGGCTTTGGGACCTTCACTCCTGTTGCCATGGATCCAATGGCCTCTCTCCCCTCCTTTGTATCAAAAAGGCTCTCAGCTCTAGGGAACAAGGACCACCACTCAAGGTGACAGGTGCAGGACTGGAAATAGTCTTGCTGCAAACTGGGACTCACTGTACCTCAGCTTAGCAAATAGGCAAGAACAACCTGTGCCATAAACAAGTCCCATGCTTTGCTATGCAAGAGTAGGATCCAGAGATCAGATTTATTGATGAGACCTCAAAAGACTGAAGAAGACCAAAAAAAAAAAAAAATTGTTCCCAATCCCAAAAAACCTGATCTGGAGGTGCTTTAAATTTATTGGACACATCTATTCTTCTGTCAGGATCACTGTCCCATACCCAGCTGCCTTTAAGGAATCCCTGACCTACTACAGGTCTGTGGGGAAACTGCAGCTTCCAGGAGAAAATGAACCTTTTTGAAACCACAGTGGACATCCCTATGTGACATGTCAGCTTTTTTCTAAGCATGTGGAAAGCTCAAAGCTTGAAGACCCAGCTGTGACCAAAAGCAACTCAGAAACCTGGGCTTTATTTATGTGCTGACAGCAGCAAGCCCCTCGTGATGGCCAAGTGGGCCAAAAGCTGTGCCTCTGTCATTTTGTATCATCCGACTTGGGAAATCCCTCAGTCTGAGCTCAAGGAGCTGTGCAGTTGAGTGAGAGCTATGGATTTTGTCTGGTTTTGGTCTTAGTTTCTGACTTGTTTGGCTGAAAGCAATGGTTTGACACAAAAGCCCCAAGGAAAATTAGAAGACACCAACGTTTGTTCTGGCTTTCAAACTCCTCTTTTTTCAGCTAATTGAATTTTGGAGAGCTTACTTCTGTGTTTTCAGCTCCTGAGGATAGTAACATTCTGAAAGTTTCTGTGGCTTGTTCGTCAGATGTTGTCCTTCAGTAGAGATCTCTACCAAAAGGAGAGTAGAGCAATGAATCATGATGCTGACGGGCAACCTAACTCTGAGCCCCAAAGTGTCTTGGAATCCATCATTCTCACTAAGGCAAGGTCTTGGGAGAAAGGGATTCATAGAGTGAGACACAGGTACCCAGATAAGGCACTGCAAGGTCAGCACAGGCTTGGTGCTAAGCTGCAGACCCCCAGAAGGTGGCAGATCTTTTTACTGATGGTTAGCAAGGTGCTGCACCACTCACACAAGTGTGAGGGGCTGTATGACATACACCCAAGCGTACTGAGGGAGCTGGTGGAACTGCTTACCAAACCACTTTCCATCATTTACCATCAGTCTTGGCTAAGAGGGGAGGTCCCAAATGGTGTGGTGGTCATCTACAAGAAGGGCCAGAAGCAGAACCTGGGGACCTACAGACCTATCAGTCTGACCTGGGTGCTAGGCTGTGGAGCAGATCATCCTCAGTGCCACTGTGCAGCACATGAAGGGCAACCAGGTGATCAGTCCCAGTCAGCATGGGCTGGTGAAGGGCAGAACCTGATGTCTTTCTGTGACTAGGTGACACACTTAATAGATGAGGGAAAAGCTGTGAGTGTTAATTATCTGGACTTTAGCCTTTGATATCATCTCCCACAATATCCTCCTGGAGACACTGGCTGTGCATGGCTTGGATGGATGGATGGTTTGCTTGGTAGAAAAATGGCTAGATGGCAGGGCCCAACGTGTGGGGGTGAAAGGAGTTAAATTCAGTTGATGGCCAGTCACAAGTGGTACTCCCCAGGGTTCAGTTTTGGGACCAGTTCTCTTTGGTATCTGTATTGATGCTCTGGAGGAGGAGTTTAAGGGCTCTGTCTCTAAGTTTGAAGATGACACTAATCTGTGAGGGAGTGTTGATCTGCTGGAGGGCAGCAAGGCTCTGCAGAGGAACCTGGATGGGCTGGATTGATCGGTCATGGCCATGAGATTCAACAAGGCCAAATGCCAGGTCCTGCACTTGGGTCACAACAACCCCATGAACGTTCCAGGCTTGGGGAAGAGTGGCTGGAGAGTTGCCCAGCAGGGAGAGATCTGGGGATGTAGGTTGGCAGCTGCCTGAAAATGAGCCAGCATGTGCTCAGGTGGCCAAGAAGGCCAACAGCATCCTGGGCTGTATCCAACCAAACCTGTTCTGTGATTCCATGGCTCTGTAACTTATCAGCAGTTTAACAGGGACTGAAGGTTTTACCTGCCATCAGCAGGAGACTTCCTTATTTGCAGCCTTTCTCTCTTGATTTTTCTGAAAAAGGACAAAACCTCACAAGCCAACCCTCCTTCTGCTAAGACTGTTTCACAGAGGATATTTTCTGCTTTGTCCTATTTTTGCCAGTAACTCACAGCAAGTGAGTCACTCTAAGCAAGCTGGAGCCAGGCCAGGGGAAGGGATGTGGATGCTGTTTTCCCTGCTGAGGTAGGTCCTGCAGGCTGTGCTGATGGTGGTTAGGCACTGCTCTTGGCTCACACAAGAGGCCATATGGTAGGAAGTAGGTGGGAAAAGCCTTCTCTATCTGAAGAGAAGTCCTCCTCTGTTGTGTGTGCTCAGGAGGTGGTTCCCCATGTGTGCTACAGCTTTCTGCTCCTTCAGGACGAGCCAGAGAGGACTTGGCTGCGGAGATGCTCTCAATGGGAGAAAAAGCCTCAGGGACAAATGGGCCAGGTGGCTGCCTGAAGGCTAGGGTTTATATGGCCACCACTTTCTGCTGGTTTAACCTCCTAAGTCTTGTAGACCAGCAGATATAAACTCCCTGACCTCTGGAGCACAAGGAAATGGTGCATTTTGCAGGAGAGACTGGATTTAGCCCTGCAAGGAGACAACAGCAGGGGGTGTGTGCAGGGACTCTGCTTTCTGGTCAGTCAACCATAGCAGGGCGTGGGGAATAAGCTCCATCTCCTTCTGCAGTGGAAGCATTTTGCACCCACTGTGTGCTGGCCTGCTATATGGAATCATAGAATTGCCTCAGCTGGGAAGGACCTCCAAGGTCATCAAGTCCAACCATCAGCCTAAGGCCACCATAGCCATTAGGTGATGTCCTGAAGTGCCATGTCCTCACAGTTATTGAACATCTCCAGGGATGGTGACTCCACCCCTGGGCAGCCTGTTCCTGTGCCTGACCACTCTTTCACTACAGAAATTTTTCCTCCTATCCAACCTAAACCTCCCCTGGCATGATTTCAGGCCATTTCCTCTCGTTCCATCCCCTCATACTCGAGAAGAGACCAACCCCCACCTCGCTCCAACCTCCTTTCAGGGAGTAGTAGAGAGCAATGAGGCCTCCCCTCGCTTTCCTTTTCTCCAGACTAAACAATGTCAGTTCCCTCAGCTACTCCCCACCAGACCTGTTCTCCACACCCTTCATCAGCTTTGTTGCCCTCCTCTGGCTCCTCAATGTCTTGTAGCGAGGGCCACAAACCTGAACCCAGGATTAGAGCTGTGGCCTCGGCAGTGCACTGTGGCACAGTCACTTCTGTAGTTCTGCTGGTCACACTATTCCTGTTATATGAAGCAGGGCAGGATCAAGCCCTGAGCTCCATGCTGCATTGCTGGGTGTAGCTGGGCTCCAAGAAAGTCCTGGAGATGAGATTTGTCAGGAAAGGGAATATTTTTTGTGGGAGCAATTCACAGAGGTGGATAAAAGGCACAAGCTTCAGAGCTCCCAGCTTCATGGCTGAAGTAAGAGACAAACCAGAGAACTGAAGTTCATAACTCTGAATGCTAAACATATTAGGTTCTATAAAGATATTTGGTCTCTGGCACTTAATAATTCTTCTCTCCTCAGCTAACAGCTTCTCATTCCAACAGCATTGAATTACCAGCTACTTTTGTCTTGTGTCTCCCTCTCCCTTTTTTTCACCTGTTTTTTTTTTTTTTATCTCTTCTCATGCTGAAAATTGTCCTTTCCCCTTTCCTATGTACCTCTTCTCACCAAGTTAATTAATCACATTAAACTCTGAGAGATTGTTTTCAGTTTGTATTTAGTGCTGCAGCTCTCATGTCTATCCCAGAAGATAGATGTGTGTGTGTGTGTGTGTGTGCCCCAAAAGCATCTTGTTTCATATTGAATACATCAACTGCCTTTAAAAAAGAAGATAGTATACTTAAATTGTCTTGGTGTCTCTCTACAACTACCTGAAGGGAGGTTGTCACGAGGTGGGTGTTAGTCTCTTGTCCCAAGTGACCAGTGATAGAACAAGAGGGAATCATAGAATCATGGAATGGTAAGGTTGGAAGGGACCTCAAATACCATCTAGTTCCAACCCCCTGCCATAGGCAAGGACACCTCCCACTAGTACAATGGCCACAGTCTGCACCAGAGGAGGTTTAGTTTGGACATGAGGAAAAACATTTTAATTGANGGAGGTTGTCACGAGGTGGGTGTTAGTCTCTTGTCCCAAGTGACCAGTGATAGAACAAGAGGGAATCATAGAATCATGGAATGGTAAGGTTGGAAGGGACCTCAAATACCATCTAGTTCCAACCCCCTGCCATAGGCAAGGACACCTCCCACTAGTACAATGGCCACAGTCTGCACCAGAGGAGGTTTAGTTTGGACATGAGGAAAAACATTTTAATTGAAAGGCTTGTCAGGCATTGGAACAAGCTGCCCAAGGAGGTGGTGGAGTTGGCTGGCTTCCCTAGAGCCACCTGGTGGAAGTGCTGGCTTCCCTAGAGCCAGCATCCCTGGATGTGTTTAAAAGCCATGTAGATGTGGTACTTGGGGATACAGCCTAGTGGGGATTTGGTGGAGTTAATGGTTGGGCTCCGTGATCTTGGAGGTCTCTCCCAACATAAATCATTCTTTGATTCTATGAAATAAAGCAGTTGTGATTAGTGCAGGTCTGGTGAGTTGGTAGCTGTATGGGGAGCTTTTTCTGGCTGCCATATGACTTTTGGGCTCTGGACATTTAGTAAGGGCAATATCTCTCACCTCTTAGTTAGTCCTCTTTTGTCAATGGCATGTGCACAGGGGCTTGTTTCAAGACTTGGTCACTTTGAACTGTAAAAGAGGCTGAAGAAGAACTGTCCTTAAAACAGATTAAGTGGTGGCTTCAGTAAACAGTCAAATGTTGCTCTCCAAAAACTTACAAGCTCAAGGAATGAGAAATACTTCTTAGAAATACTGAAAGCTAAATGAGGCATTCTTAGAACTTGAAGCTAATAGGGAAGACAGGTGGGCAAATGACTGCAAGCCATCTAAATCTGACAAGATCCACATGCAACACTAACAAGTTAGTTTTGTATTTCCATCAAAATGTAGCAAGTTGATAGGAGAGAAAGGGGGAAAAAATCACTTGGTAAGCAAATAATGAAAGTTTTCTTCTCAGTTATGCCATCTCCTTCTGACAGTTCAGCCATCTAGGTTCAAGAGTTTTCTCCCTTCTGAGTGTGCTGCTTTGGTAGTGGAATCCTGAAAGTGCCAGTGGTTTGGGTTGGTATCCTGGCAGAGTACTCAATTGCTGCTGACTGCTTCTCGCTGGGCAGAAGAGGAAATGTTTAAAGATTCCTGTAAAACCAGGGATGAGACAGATAAGAGAGGGGCCAGTATGCCCTTCAGGGTAGCTGACCTCTTGGAGAGCAGCAGATGAGAGGGATCTGGGGGTCCTGGTGGCTAGAAAGATGACCATGAGCCAGCAATGTGCCCTTGTGGCCTATGGTATCCTGGGTTGTGTTAGAAGGGCTGTCTGTGGTTAGTAGGTCAAGAGTAGTTCTCCTCCCACTCTACTCCACCCTGATGAGGCCATATCTGGAATACTGTTTCCAGTTCTGGGTCCCTCAGCTCAAGAAGGACCTCAGGGAACTATGTGAAAGGGTCCAGTGCACAGCCACAAAGATGACAGAGTGGAACATCTGCCTTATGAGGAAGGGCTGAGGGAGCTCTTAAGCTTGGAGAAGAGGAGACTGAGAGGTGACCTCATTCATGTTTATAACTACATGAAGGGCAGTGTCAGGAAGATGGAGACAGGCTCTGCTCAGTGATGGCCAATGACAGGACAAGGGGCAGTGGGTGCAAGCTGGAGCAGAGGAGGTTTCATGCAAACATAATAAAAAACTTTTTCATGGTGAGTGAGCTCTGGAACAGGCTGCTCAG
>VWYK01074157.1:3266-30993 GCA_013399775.1 Semnornis frantzii
ACGCGCCCCCCCCCCCCCCCCCCCCTGCCCCCGACAGGCCCTGGCCAAGCAGCCATGCTGAGGTCTGCCCCTCTCTGGCCCTGTGCTTGCTGGTGTAAACTGGGAGGTGCTCAGGAGTGTTGGGGTGAGCGATGGTAAATGGTGGGGCCTCTGCCCATGCCCATGCTGCCTTCCTCCTCACATCCCAGGGGCCAGGAGCCAGCCCCTTCCTCACTCGGGATTATTTTGCAAGCAGCGTGACAGGATGGGGAGGAAATGTGCCAGGAATGGCTCCGTGTCTCCTCTCGGGAGAATCAGAGGCTATTTTTAACCCCCCCTTCCCGCCTCCCCCCCCCTCCTCCTGCTCCCCAGGGACCGTGGAGCTGCTGGAGCATGGACAGACACAGCCCAGTGCTGCTGCTGCTGCCTGCTGCGAGCTGCTGCTTGCTCCCTGGGCAGCTTCAGCCACGTTCCCTCCTCCCCAGCACACCCAAACTTGCCCAGCACAGGCTGTGTGCCCTGGCTGGACACACAAGCCACACGTGCAGCTGCACAGAGGGGGTCCCACCACCGAGCTGCACTAAATCTGTCATCAGTCTGATCTATCCTGCAGCACAGAGGGCATCTGTCTGCTGCCATGGTGGGCTTGCTGCCCACCCTGCCTCAGCTGGAGCAGTGATGCTGCTTAGGGCTGGGGTACAGCAGATGAGAGAGGTGGAGGAGGGCAGGGATCTTAGAATCATGGGCTGGTTCGAGTTGGAAGGGACCTCATCCAGTTCCAAACCCCCTGCCACGGGCAGACACTTCCCACTAGAGCAGGCTGCTCAAAGCCTCATCCAGCCCTGGTCTCTTCCAGGGGATGAGGTGTCCACAGCTTCCCAGGGGAATGCCTGGCTCTCAGGGTGGAAACACTCTCAGCCCCTGCCTTAAAGCCTCTGCAGATAACCCCAGCAGCAGGGGGGTTGGCAGTTTGGGAGGGCAGGTTGCAAGCAGCCTCTTGGCAGGGCGGGGAGCGGAGGCTGCCGCGATGAGACATCAGAACCTACCCGAGATGGGAGTCTCAACCCTGGTTCTCTCTTTCCTCTCTTTCAGATTTCTCCAGCCAAGTGAATTCCACATCCCTGAACTCCCCCACGAGCAGGGGGCCCATGGCCACCCCCTCCCTCCACCCGCCCATCGGGCCGGGCATCGGCTCCTCGCTGGGCTCCCCGGGCCAGCTCCACTCACCCATCAGCACCCTCAGCTCACCCATCAATGGCATGGGACCCCCCTTCTCCGTCATCAGCTCCCCCATGGGCCCACACTCAATGTCTGTCCCCTCCACCCCCAGCCTGGGATTCGGCACCAGCAGCCCGCAGGTAAGGGGAGGCGGTGGGGATGTTGCTGCTGCCTCTTTGGCTGTGGAGAAGACACCCCCAAGGGGTTCCTGACCCAGGATCAGCTCTGGTCTCTGTGCTGCAAGTCTGAGCTCACAGGAGGCAAGCTCAGGGAATCATAGAATCACAGAAGGGGTTAAGTTGGAAGGTTGCTCAAGGACTCATCTAACCTGATCCTGAACACCTCCAGGAAGGTTGTGGAGCACAGAAGCACAGAATGTGATCAAAGATCAGATTTGGTGCTTCTGTGCAGCACAACCTCCCTGGGCAACCTGTGCCAGTGTCTCACCAGCCCCACTGTAAAAATCTTCCTCCTAACATCCAGTTTAAATCTCCCCTTTGCCAGTTTTAAACCCCCTATCCCTCCTCCTGTCGAGCTTGGGGAGATCAAATTTCATCTCAGGCACTGAAAGGAGGCAAAAAGCAGAACCCCAAGGAGGGAAACTAAACCAGAGGCATCTCACTGCTCTGGCCAGAGCTGGATGTCTTCAGCCACCTTTGGAGCTGGCCCTGGATGGGCTACAAGGGACCAGCACAGCCATGGTACCTCCCATCACTTGTCACCTCCAATCTTGCCCTGCCCATCCCCAAGCTGGGGATGAAAGAGAGCACTGAAAGGATCACCTGGAGGCTTCTGTGGCAATGACAGCATTCAAAACCACCCTAAGACTCTGCTGCTTCTCACCTGGGCAGCCCTATCCCCTCCTTGGGAAGCAGCACAGCCCCTCTGGTGCCAGCTCATGGTTCCCATGGCACACACTGAGGGGTCCCCTGTGCCTTCTTTTCTGGCAGGGGAAGGGCTGATGTTCTCTGGCTGAAGATTATGTGGAACAAAAAAAAAAAAGAAGGCTTCCACTAGGGAGAGATAAGCTTGGGTTAAAAATAGCAGGCTTGGGGCTCACTGGCCAGCCCCTGCCACCTGTTGCTGGCTGCTCCCAGGGTATGTTTAGTAAAAGGGCAGCTTAAGGAATTGGCCACCACCTGCCACTGGCTGGGGCTTTATTTATTCCCAGCCCTCTCTGGGAGTCCAGCACCTGCCAGCACCTTTATTTTTAAATATTGGCCTGATTTATTTCCAGAGATAACAGGGTTTGGGTTTTTTGTTTTTATATATCTTATCTACCCAGGGGCTGGGGAGGGCTGGGCTGGGCTGATTCCCATCCCTAGGGACCCCTCAAGCAGCATCTCCAGGACCCAGCATGTCCATGCTGGCCAGAGAGCTGGCAGCTTTATTTGTCTTCTGATGGGCTTGGTCCATCCAGGATGCACTTTGTGGTCCTGAGAGCTGTGTGGGAACCTGCAGCTTGGTGCTGCTGAGTCCTGCTCCCTGGTGCTGGAGATGAGGGGAGTGGATATGTGACCACCTCCCATCCCATGACCCCTACAGATGTGTGAGGACATGGATCCTGGTCCTGCTGGTCCATATGGGTCCTGCCCCTGGTGCCAGAGATTAGGGAGGTGAATGTGCCACCACCTCCCATCCCATGACCCCCATGGGTCGCAGCTGGGTCCCATTCCCTGGTGCTGGAGATGATGAGGGTGGACATACCACCAGCTCCCATCCCATGACCCCCATAGCTGCATGGTGACCTGCATCCTGGTGCTGCTGGGTCCAGCTGGGTCCCACTCCCTGGTGCTGGAGATGAGGGGAGTGGACGTGCCACCACCTCCCATCCCATGGCCAAGGCAAAGGGAACTGAGAGAGCCCCTGGGAACGAGCAAAATTAGCAACAAGAGCACCAGAGTGGTGGGGAAGGAGTGGGAAGGGGGCGTGTGAAGCAACGCAGGGGTGAGCCATAAGCAGAGGAGAAAATGGGGAAGGGGTGATGCTCCCCCCCCCAGCTTCCAGGAGGGTTTTGCTGTGTAGGAGCCAAGGGAACTGAAATAAAATGCAGCCATGGGGCAGAAAGGGGAATCGAGAGCCTGGTCAGATGGTGCTGAGGAAGGAGCTGGCAGCTCCAAGCCTCTCATCCCTCTGCTCAGGGACTTGTCTTAAGTGGTTTTCCTAGAGGTGACAGTTAGGAGGTCTTCAGCCTAATGGCTGCTGCCATCTGCTCCCTGTCTGGGCGCATTAGGTCCTTGTCCTCATGCCTCCAGAGGTGCCTACCTGGGCTGGCCGAGGAGCACGGCGGGAGGAGGGCGCAGGCGGCAGGGATGATGCTCAGAGGGGAGCGCAGCCCCCACCCTTGACACTGCACCGGTCGGCAGAGCTGAGGGGGTAATGAGGCGTGTGGCCCCCGTCGCTGGGCAGGCATGGCACTGATGGAAGGTGCTTTGAATCAGATGGCAGATGCCACTTGCCATCAGAGCATGCCTCGTCGCCTCTGGAAAGCCAGCAGAGCAGAAGGGCGCGGGGCGTGCGAGGTGTGCCGGGTCCCACGGGCTGGCTCTCCTTGTCCCCAGCTCCTGCCAGCACTGGGGTGGGAAGCAGCCAGTAGATTCCCAAAAGCTGGAGTACTGCCCCTCTCCTGTTCGTGGGCTAGCAGAGGGTGAGGAGCCAGCAGCTCTCCTATGAGGAGAGGCTGAGAGAGTTGGGGCTGTGCAGTCTGGAGAAGAGAAGGCTGCCAGGAGAGCTTGGAGTGGCCTTGCAGGATGTGAAGGGGGCTGCAGGAAGGCTGGGGAGGGACTATTGCCAAGGTCTGGGAATGGCAGGACAAGGGGAATGGGTTTGAAGTGGCAGAGGGGAGATTGAAAGTGGATGTTAGGAGGAAGTTGTTTGCAGTGAGAGTGGTGAGACACTGGTACAGGTTGGGGGTGGTGAGACACTGACATGGGTTGCCCAGGGAGGTTGTGGAGCACAGAATCACCCAACGTGATCTTTGATCACGTTGGGTGATGCTGTGCTCCACAACCTCCCTGGAGATCTTCTGTGCTCCACAACCTCCCTGGAGATCTTCTGTGCTCCACAACCTCCCTGGAGGTGTTCAAGACCAGGTTGGATGAGGCCTTGAGTGACCTGTACTAGTGGGAGGTGTCCCTGCCTAAGGCAGGAGGTTGGAACTGGCTGATCCTTGAGGTCCCTTCCAATCTTCCATTCTATGATTCCCACTGCCCTTCTTCCAGCACTGGGTGCGCTTTCCAGGACCTTGCATGGTTTCCACAAGCAGTCCCAAAATCCCTTTGAAATCAAGGGGTACCCCAGCACCCAGGGAGCCCCCCAGACCCCCTTGAGGGTGCTGAACTGGGCAGGGAGTGAGGTGTGTGTGCCAAGAGCTGGCTGAAAGTGGAGGTGGTTCGCAGCGGTAAGGTCCCAGCCACACCAGGAGGCTCCTTGAGGTTTAAGACACATCTGAGCCCTCTTACCTAAAAAAAATATAAGGAAAACTGGGAGAAAAAAGCAGGATTTTCAGTGAGAGCTGAAGGGGAGGGACTTTGCATGTGGCTCACAGGGCTGCCTTGGCTCAGCCGCCCCAGGCATTGCTGTCAGCAGCTTGGGGTGCCTGGGGCGAGCGGGGAGAGATCAGAGGCAGGATTAGGTTTTTCCAGAGCTGCTGTCCTCTGTAAGGGTGCCTGAGGGACCTGAGGAGGGATTGAGGTTGGGATTTGGTTTTGATGGCAGGAGGAATAAAGCTTTGCTTGCCAGAAGGGACAGGATTCAGCCCCTGGTGCAATGAACTGAACTGGGAAGGGAGAGGAGCTGAGGAGCCCTGGTGTCTCTGGGGAAGCAGAGGGCTGGTTCCTCCCTGTTCCCTTGCTGGGTTGTCCTGTCCTGAAGCAGAAGTGCTGTGCCAAGGAGGGTGGGGGGGGATGGGAGGGCTGCTGCCTCCCTTCTGCCTCCTGCCTGCCCACACGTGCTGCCAGTTTCGCTGGGTGGCTGCCAGCCAGGAGGGGAAGGGACAGGGCAGGCGCCAGGGTGCTGTGGGAACCGTGAGTGCACGTGGTCCCCCCACTGAGGTTTGGGGCTGGTGATGTGTGAGAGGAACCAGTGACTTCCCCCAGCTCAGCCCAGGGCTGACTCAGCTCAGACTAGGGCATCCTGCTGATGCATGGAGCCATGGAGGGCAGGGGGACCCCCGACCCTCATGGGTTGGACTGCCCCTGGCCTGCTCTGCCCATCGAGGAGGGTAACGAAGCTGTTGAGGGGTCTGGAGAACAACTCCTATGGGCAGCAGCTGAGGGAACTGAGGTTGTTTAGTGTAGAGAAGAGGAGGCTGAAAGGAGACCTTCTGGCTCTCTACAGCTACCTGAAAGGAGGTTGGAGTGAGGTGGGGCTTGGTCTCCCAAGGAACAAGCGATAGGAGGAGAGGAAATGGCCTCACACTGCACCAAGGGAGGTTTAGGTTGGAGGTTAGGAATAATCTCTTTGCTGCCAGAGTGCTCAGGCATTGGCACAGGCTGCCCAGGGAGGTGGAGGAGTCCCCACCCCTGGAGGTGTTCAAGAAACCTGTGGCCATGGCACTTGGGGAGATGGTTTGGTGGCCATGGTGGAGTTGGGTTGGTGATTGGACTGCATGGTCTTTGCCAACCCAAACAATTATGTGATTCTGTGATTGCTGCCCCCCTCCAGATGCTCTTGGAAGGCTGCTTGGGTGGATGCTGTGGGCTGCTGGGACTGGAGGAGGTGGTGGGGAAAGGCTCATGACCTTCATCAGGCAGCTGATGGCTTCTGCCCTGGCTCCCATGTGGCAGCAGTTGGTGACACCGTTGCCACCATCTGCACCTGGGAAATGGTCCCAGGAAGTGTACTGGGAGGAACTGCTGGAGCTGGTGACCCTGAAGCCATGCAGGGATGTGCTGCAGCAGTGCTGACAGCCCCTGCAGCCCTTCTCTCCCCACAGACAGAAGCTCTGTGCCTGGGGACCCACAGATCCCCAGAGAGAGCTGCTGCTGCCTGGGGACCTGCTCATCCCTTCCCTCTCTGCCCTATCACAACCTAAACAAACAGCAGCTGAAGCCCAGGAGCGTATCCCTGGGTGGCACTGGGTTGCTGGCTGCCTTTCATTCATCAGCTGGCACAGGCAGGGGAGGGAGAGGGGGGCAGAGCCATCCCATTTCTCCAGGGTGGGTTTACCTTGTTCTGTTCTGCGGTTGTTAGTCATCAGCCTGCCAAATACTCCCCAGCAGCCTGCAGACTGTGAAGGCAGAGGAGCTGCTGTGCTGCTCTAATTGACAGATCACAAGCCCTGGGACTTCCCTGAATTAATTTGTGACAAGTGCAATTGCTGAGAGTGTCTCTATTAGGGGAGAGAAACACAACAGACCCAAGCACAAATCCTGTGCATCCAACCTGCTTTTAAGCAGCTGGCAGGGATGGAGGCTCTGAGAACAGTCCCTGGCAGGCTGGTCCCCAGGAGGACAGCCACAGTGGTCACAGCCAGCACTGCATCCATCCTGAGCTGGCCAAACACAGCTCCTCAATCCCCTCTCAGCCTTCCCTGGGCTGGGCAGGGTTGCTGTGAGCTTGTCTGCTTTATCAGTCCACACCTCAATTTCTCTCTGTGGATTTGGAATAGAACTGGAACAGGCTGCCCAGGGAGGCGATGGAGTCCCCACCTCTGGCAATGTGTGGATGTGGCCCTTGGGGACATGGTTTAGTGGTCATGGTGGTGTTGGCTTGACAGTTGGACTTGATGACCTTAGAGGGCTTTTCCAACCTCAGTGATTCCAGGGCTCTGTGAATAACAGCCCTGCCTTGCTGCATGGGCTGATGAGGGAATCACCTCAGGAGTCCTTCCTTCAGTACCAGCTCCACAAGGCTGTGCCAGCACCCAGCTTCCACCCAGCTTTCTTCACCATCTCCTGGGGACTAAGCTGACCAGAGAGGCCAGGTGAGGGGTGTGGACAGGCTGCTGGAGAGCTGGAGCTTGCAGGCAAACCTTCTAGCTGAGGCAGCTCTGGAAAGCCAGGCCCTGCTGCAGCTGGGATCTATTTATTTGCTGTGAAGCTCTCCTTTGGCGAGCTCATGCTAAAAGGATGTCTATAAATTGCAGAGCTAAGGCACAGTGTCCTGCTCCTCATCATCAGAGTGAGTGCTTGCTCCTAGCCAGCAGCTCTCCTGTGAACCATGGCTGCAAATCATCTCCCTGCTCTGCATCCTGAGGTGGCCTGAAGCCAGGCTGGCTTGTGAGCATAGGCAGGAAGCTGGCAGTGCAGGAGGAGCTCACCTTCCCCTTCAGTCGTGCAGGAGCATCCTTCATGGGGTGGCCAGTGTCAGCCCTCTGTGGCTCCTGGCAGTGCACAGGGGACTGGCTCTGTCTTTGCTCCTTCTGCCCTGGTGCCAGCAGCCAGAGCTGGTGGCATCATGGTGCCAGCTCAGAGCTGCAGCAGCTTTTATGCCAGGGCAGAAGATGAGAGCTTGTGCCTTTGGTCTCTGGAGTCATGCCCAAATCATCCTCTTGGCTCAGCTTTGTGGGTGGGTGTTTTAAGTGATACTTGGTCCTTGCTTGGCCTTCCTGCCCCATGTCTGAGTGCAGGGGTAAGCCCTGCTGGTGGGGGCTAGCTTGGCCCCACATCCGTGTGCCCTGACTCCCTGCTGAGCACTCTGCTTCTCTCTTGACAGCTCAACTCACCCATGAACCCTGTCAGCAGCTCAGAAGACATCAAACCACCCCTAGGACTCAATGGAGTCCTCAAAGTGCCAGCACATCCCTCAGGAACGATGGCCTCCTTCACCAAGCACATATGTGCCATCTGTGGGGACAGATCTTCAGGTAAGGCTGAAGATTAGAGTCCAGGAGGGGCTCACAGCAGTGAGCTTGGGCTCTGCACAGGTCTGCATGCCCTGGGGGAGCACGAGGAGGGTTTCCATGGCTCCCTGCACACAGCACACACAAGCAGGGACTCTCCACCTGGAGGGAAGTTACCCATGCCCTCAGAGGAGGAGATGAAAAGTCCCTTGCTGACCAATCTCCCCCAGCTCATCTGGTCTGGAGCAGGCTCTGAGCTGAGCCAAAAGACCCCAGCTCTCTGCTTAGCAGTGGTGTTAGACCCACAGCCTGTTAGAAGATGAGACATCAGTGAGTGTCCCTCTCTGTGCCCATCCTTTGGTCCATAGTGATACTGTCCTGGGAGGTAAAGGTGTGGTGCTCAAAGCTCATCCAGTCCCAACCCCTGCCATAGGCAGGGACACCTCCCACTAGCACAGGTCACTCNTGCCATTCCCAGACCTTGGCAATAGTCCCTCCTTAGCCCTCCTGTAGCCCCCTTCAGATCCTGCAAGGCCACTCCAAGTTCTCCTGGAAGCCTTCTCCTCTCCAGGCTGCAGAGCCCCAACTCTCTCAGCCTGTCCTCCCAGCAGAGCTGCTGCAGCCCTCTCAGCATCTTGGTGACCTCCTCTGGATTGGCTCCAACAGTTCCATGTCCTGTTTGTGTTGGGGGCTCCAGAACTGTACAAGGTAGAAGATCAAGTCCAACCCCACAGACAGCACCACAGAATCACAGGGTGTTAGGGGTTGGGAGGGACCTCTGAATCATAGAAGGGTTTAGGTTGGAAGGGTTTCCCCTTCAGATTGTTCCTCAGAAGGTTGTAGCCCCCTTCAGATCCTGCAAGGCCACTCCAAGGTCTCCTGGAAGCCTTCTTCTCTCCAGGCTGCAGAGCCCCAACTCTCTCAGCCTGTCCTCACGGCAGAGCTGCTGCAGCCCTCTTTGTGCTGAGGGAGAGCAAAGAAGGTGGTTGGTGTGGGGAGCTGGTAGCACTCTGGACACTCAGTGAATGCTTTTCCCCTCCCCCTGCAGGTAAGCATTATGGGGTTTACAGCTGCGAGGGCTGCAAAGGCTTCTTCAAGCGCACGGTGCGGAAGGACCTGACCTACACCTGCCGGGACAACAAGGACTGCTTGATCGACAAGCGCCAGCGCAACCGCTGCCAGTACTGCCGCTATCAGAAGTGTCTTGCCATGGGGATGAAGAGGGAAGGTAAGGCACAGCCTGCCCCAGCACCCCTGGGTACTGCTGGGGGTCCCTCGCCTGCCTTAGGAGCCTCACCGAAGGCGCTACAGATGTCTCGTGTCTCGCCCAGCTTTCGCGCCGCAGCCAGGAGCTCAGGAGCTCTTCTGGCCTCCAGAACCTGTGGAGAGGAGAGTGGGGAGAGGTTGGTCAGAGAGGTTGGGGATGCTTCATCCCCAGAGCTATTCCAGGGCAGGTTGTCTGGGGCTCTGAGCAACCTGCTCTAGTTCTGAGGATGATGAAGGGCCTGGAGGTATTCCAAACCCATCTGGATGTGTTCCTGTGTGATCTGCTCTGGGTGATCCTGCTCTGGCAGGGGAGTTGGACTGGATGAGCTTAGGAGGTGCCTTCCAGCCCCTGGCATTCTGTGGTTCTGTGATTCTGTGGTTCTGCAGTTCTGTGGTTCTGTGATTCTGTGATTCTATGGTACTATGATTCTGTGGTTCTATGATTCTGTAATTCTGTGGTTCTGTGGTTCTGTGATTCTATGGTTCTATGATTCTGTGGTTCTATGATTCTGTGTTTCTGTGATTCTATGATTCTGTGGTTCTGTGAACATCTCTCCTGCCAGGCAACCAGCAACAGAAGGAGAGGACACAGTCTCAAGCTGTGCCAGGGCAGGTCTAGGCTGGATGTTAGGAGGAAGTTCTTGACAGAGAGAGTGATTGGCATTGGAATGGGCTGCCCAGGGAGGTGGTGGAGTGCCCATCCCTGGAGGTGTTGAAGCAAAGCCTGGATGGGGCACTTAGTGCCATGGTCTGGTTGCTTGGCTAGGGCTGGGTGCTAGGTTGGGCTGGGTGAGCTTGGAGCTCTCTTCCAATCTGGCTGATTCTATGGTTCTATGATTCCATGAAAAATGGCTGAGAGCTCTGGGGCTGTTGAGTCCTGAGAGGATCCCAGGATCAGATCCTGGGATCTGATCAATGTCTGTGAATATCTGAGGGGTGGGGATCAAGAGGAAGGTGCCAGGCTCTTTGGGTGGTGCCCAGTGATAGAACAAGGAACAGTGGGTGCAAGCTGGAACCCAGCAGGTTCCACTTTAAAATGAGGAGCCACATCTTCACCATGAGGCTGCTGGAGCCTTGGAGCAGACTGCCCAGAGAGGTTGGGGAGTCTCCATCTCTGGAGACTTTCAAAACCCACCTGGATGCTTTCCTGTGTACCCTACCCTAGGTGACCCTGCTTTGGCAGGGGGATTGGATGATGATCTCTGGAGGTCCCTTCCAAGCCCTGGCATTCTCTGATGCTGGTTGCAGGTGTCCTTGCTCACTGCAGAGGGGTTGGACTGGACAACCTTTACAGGTCCCTCCCAACCCAAAATGTTCTGTGATTCTATGAAAGCAGTCCCAGAACAGTGCCTGGGTGGTGGATGGCTGCATGTTAGTAAATGAACCAGTGCCCAGGGGCACTGAGCCCAGCACTGGGGAGCAGGGATGGGCTATGGAAGCAGAGGCTGCTTCTGAGGTGGTTCTCTGCCCTGGAACTTGCACTCCTAGTTTGGCAGCAGCTGCCACACACTGGGAGCAGCCATGACAAATACCTTGAGCTCTTCCCTTTCTCTGCAGAGCCTCATCAAGCAGAGGGCTGAAAGCTGTTGGGGCTGAGTTGAATTTGGGGTGACAGGAAACCTGGGGAATTACCATTTTGCTTGTCAGAGTCCACTCCTTGGGCACCAGTGCCAGGCGCTGGCTGCTGTGACTCAGTAGTGTTCTCTAGCTGCAGCAACACTGAGGTTTGTGCTCTCATGGGGAAGGAGAAAGAAGCTCAGTCTCCTAAAAGAACTCTCTCTCCTTACTGGAATTCACGTATAGGAGCCAAAACTGCCTGCCAGTGTCTCTGTTAAGGGCTCTTTTTAAATGCTGACTGTGTCAGTTCTGAGCTGCTGGCAGAAGAGGCTTTTACCAGGCGTGAGGTGAAAATGACCCCCTGGTGCTGCTCAGTTCTCTGCTGCCTTCTCCTCTTACATCTTCAGAGCCACATTTGCCTCCCTGACCAGCTGATAAATCCATCCCTCAGCCAAAGGACTGTGGTGAGCAGCTCCAGCCTGGGTCTCTTAGGAGAGCATTGATTGAACAGGGCAGTGCTGAGGGTTGAGCAAATCCAAGATCATAGAACTGTCAGGGCTGGAAGGGACCTGAAGGATCATCCAGTTCCAAACCCCCTGCCATGGGCAGGGACACCTCACACTAGATCAGGTTGCTCAGAGCCACATCCAGCCTGGCCTTATAAATCTCCAGGGATGAGGCTTTCACCACCTCCCTGGGCAAACTGTGCCAGTGTCTCACCACCCTCACACTGAAAAACTTCTTCCCAACATCCAATTTTAATCTACCCACTTCTGGCTTGGGACAGTTAGCAACAACAAGCAAAAGCTGTGCACACACAAGCAAAGCAAACCAAGGAATTTGCTGACCACTTCTCATTGCAGGCAGGTTTGTTGAGCCATCCCCAGGATTCCTCACATGCAATGCTGGCTTGAGAACACAAACACCATCACCTTTCCCACCCCACCCCATGTTTTCCCCCAAACCCAGAGCACCTGGATGCAGTTGGAGTCTCCTCCCACCCCAGGTGGGACCACTTTGCACTCTTTGCCCACTGCCCTTTATAATGAACCTCAGGAAAGGCAGAAGCCCTAAGCTTGCCCAACTGGGCAGAGGGATCCTCCTCCCATCGTGACTGGTGAGTACCCATGGTGCACACTGGGTGTCTGGTGGAGGTGATCTAAAGGCCGGGGGGCCTGGTGGCCCCCCGGTTAGGTAGGAGTAGGCTTGATGATTACTCTAACATCACCCATGGATGCTGGCTGAGCTCCTCTGTGTTCAGCTGCTTCTTTCTCCTCACTTGTGAAGCTGTAAACAGGGCAGAGATGTGGAGGGTCTTCAAATGCCAAAGCCATCTCTGCTGGATGTGTGGGGAAGCTGCAGTGATCATAGAATCATAGAATGGGAAAGTTGGAAGGGACCTCAAGGATCATCCAGTTCCAACCCCCTGCCATAGGCAGGGACATCTCCCACTAGTACAGGTCATGTGGAGAGAGTGCAGCAAGCTGGAAGGTGAAAGCAGCCAGGGAACCTTCTTGCTTGACCCTTGGGTGCTTGGAAGTGAAGCTTTCTGGCCCAAGCAAGGATGAGTTGCACAGGAGGCAGCAGCTCAGCCAGGTGTGGATGAAGGTAGGAACTTAGTTGGAGGGAGAGAGTGGAAGAGAGGATAGCATTGGTTTGGGGAGGCAAGGAACATCACCTGGAAAGCTTGAGGTGCTTATGGCACCTTCCCCACACTCAGCCAAAACAATGCCCTTGATAGAGGGTGTCTCTGGGACAAAGTAAAGGTGTTCCTTGGAACCATGGCCACAGCACAGCTGCAAGATCTCTCAACTCCTCATCCTCTGCCCTTCCCTCTCTCCTGCCTTTCTTGTCCTGGTCGTATCATTTCCAGCTTGGTGAGAAAGAGAAGACCTCTGGTGTTGAGATGTCCACAAAGCACAAAACCACAGAATGAAGCAGGTTGGAAGTGACCTCTGAGATAATTAAGTGCAACACATCACCTAACACCTTCTAATTAAATAAACCATGGCACTAAGTGCCTCCTACAGCCTCCTCTTAAACCCCCCCAGGGATGGGGACTCCACCGCCTCCCTGGGCAGCCCATTCCAATGCCAATCACTCTCTCTGTCAAGAACTTCCTTCTAATATCCAGCCTAGACCTGCCCTGGCACAGCTTGCCAGGGGATCACAGGATGTCAGAGGTTGGAAGGGACCCAAGGAGCTCATCCAGTCCAACCCCTCTGCCAGAGCAGGACCAGACAATCCAGCTCAGGGCACACAGAACACATCCAGACAGGCCTTGGAAGGCTCCACTGAAGGAGACTCCACAACCTCTCTGGGCAACCTGTGCCAGGGCTCTGAGACCCTTCCAGCAAAGAAGTTGCCCTTGTGTTGAGCTGGAACCTGCTATGCTGCAGCTTCCATCCATTGCTCCTTGTCCTATCCCAGGCAGCAGTGAGCAGAGCCTGTCCCCCCCCGACCCCCAGCCCTTAGAGATTTACAAACATTGATTCAATCTCCTCTCCGTCTTCTCTTCTCCAGACTGCACAGCCCCAGGTCCCTCAGCCTCTCCTCCCCAGACAGTGCTCAGTCCTCTCATCATCCTCACAACCCTCCCTTGGACTCTCCCCAGCAGATTCCTGTCCCTCTGCAACTGGGGAGCCCAAAACTGAAGGCAGTGCTCAAGATGAGCTCTCACCGGGGTAGGGTAGAGGCAGATAATATAGAAAGATGTGGAGCATCCCCATGACCTGTCACCTCCAGAGCCCTACACCAGCAACTGGAGACCCACTTTGCTCTCAGACCCTTCAAACACCTCAGCCAGGGCCTGGAGGGAAGGCAGCAGCAGCAGCAATGCCCTGAGTCTGCTGCCATCCTGCGAGCAGCTACCTGCCTTGTGCCAGCCGCTAGCGGTGATTGCCTGGGCAGCACCATTAAAATTAGAGGCCCATTAATTAATTTCTAAGTGGTGGTGGAATTCCCCAGGGAGCACGTACAGTGTGAGGACTCTATTAATTCATCTTGATTAACATTAGCACAATGAATGCCAAATGAATTCATAACGATCAGCCAATTATTGCCGAGTGTGACAGATGGGATCTTTGTCACTCCAGAAGAGCTCTCGAGTGCTGCTTGCTACCAGCTTCTGATGCTGGCACTGCATGAGGAGAGGCTCTGGAGCAGGGCAGAAAGCTGGCACGGTGGCAGTCAGTAGGTGTCTGGGCTGTCATCCTCAAGTAGTCCTTCCCCAGGTCCCCAAATAAAGGCTCTCCTTTGTTTATAAACCTGAACATTCACAGCACCTTGTGGCAGGTCTGGAGGTGTCTTAGTGTTGTCCTAGACCTGGGAGTGAGGTTGGACCTGGCTGAGCTTTGATTCTTGAGTTTTCACCTGTGTTATCCACCTGATTTGGCAATTGAAGGTCTCTCCTCCCCAATGCATCCATCCCAGCTCACTGCTGCTGCCCATCCACGTTGCCAGCCAGGAGCTTTTTCCTTGTCCTTACACCACTCCTGCTGCTTTGGAGAAGGATTTTGGGCTCAGTCCTGCTTTGCTAATTCTTTTTTTTTTTTGCCTAAATACTTACAACACAGCTGCCTTTTTATCCTCTAGTGTCAACTTTTTGCATCTTTTAAGTAGCAGAGCCAAGGTAATGGCCCTCATTTCCCTAAAAAATATCTTGCTCTGGAGACCTAATTTAAAGCTACATAAAGCCACAGCAGATTACTGCTGGGGAAGGAGCTCTTCTGCAGCCCACAAATATTTGTATGTCATGGAAGTGTAGTGAAACCCTTCTTGACAGGAGCTCTGGTGAGAGGGTAGCCTGTTAAAGGCATCCTGTGTGTTGCTGAGCAGTGCTGTGACCTGCAGAGTGATGCTGGGAAGAAGGAGGGTGAGGATCACCTTCATAGCCAGCCAGAAGGGTCAAAAAGAAGGAGTCTCTGAGGCAGAAAGGTCCAAAAGTAGAAGTCTCTGAGCCAGTTAAGAAGTTGTTTTAAGGGAGTAAAATCAATGGCACTGCTCAAGCAGCTGATGGAGCTCTGGAAGGGTTTGATCCCATCTTGCCTGGGCAACCTCTTCCATGCCTCACCAATCTTGCTGGGGAAATTTCTTTACAGAAACAG
Organism: Semnornis frantzii; assembly: GCA_013399775.1. NCBI lineage: Eukaryota > Metazoa > Chordata > Aves > Piciformes > Ramphastidae > Semnornis > Semnornis frantzii. Next base: position 18,177 of record VWYK01074157.1, read on the forward strand.
TGGTCAGGGATTGGCACAGGCTGCCCAGGGAGGTGGTGGAGTCCCCATCCCTGGAGGTGTTCAAGAAACCTGTGGATGTGGCTCTTTGGGCTGTGGTTTAATGGCCATGGTGGTGTTAGGTTGGACTTAATGATTTTAGAGGTCTTCATTCAATGGTTGGACTTGATCTTAGAGATCTTTAGTCAGTGGTTGGACTTTGTCTTAGAGATCTTTAGGTCAGTGGTTGGACTTGATGATCTTGCAGGTCTGTAAGGTCAGTGGTTGGACTTGATGATCTTGGAGGTCATTTCCAACACAACCAGTTCTGTGATTCTATGCCAGACACCAGAGAGTCAACACAATGAAGATCACCATCAGAGATCTTGACTCCTGCAGGCATGGCTGTGGTGGGGGTGGCTGCTTGCACCCAGAAGCACAGCTCCCCCTGCTCACTCTCTTACTCATTAAGGTCTCAGGTGTCTGTGCACCAGCAGACGGATCTTTGAAAGGCAAAAAGGGGTGGAAAGGGCTGCTGGGTTTGGGAGGTAGAGGTGATTCTCTCCCTTCATTCTGCTCTCCTGAGACCCCACCTGGAGCACTGTGTGCAGTTCTGGAGCCCGCAGCACAGGAAGGACATGGAAGTGTTGGAGCAGGTACAGAGGAGGCCACCAAGATGCTGAGAGGGCTGCAGCAGCTCTGCTGTGAGGACAGGCTGAGAGAGTTGGGGCTCTGCAGCCTGGAGAGGAGAAGGCTTCCAGGAGAGCTTGGAGTGGCCTTGCAGGATGTGAAGGGGGCTGCAGGAAGGCTGGGGAGGGACTATTGCCAAGGTCTGGGAATGGCAGGACAAGGGGAATGGGTTTGAAGTGTCAGAGGGGAGATTGAAAGTGGATGTTAGGAGGAAGTTGTTTGGAGTGAGGGTGGTGAGACACTGGCACNGTCCCTGCCTATGGCGTGGGTTTGGAACTGAATAAGCTTTAAGCTCCCTTCCAACCTAACCCATTCTATGATTCTGGGGTCTTGTGGTAGCAAACCCCCCGGGTTTGGCAGCTGGCTTGGGGTGCTGTTGGTGACCCTAGGAGGGTTGAGGGGAGGAGGTGAGGGTGTGATGGGTGGCCTGTCCTGGCAGCACGTCGCTCTCTGGCGTGAGGAGGCAGAGGAGGAGGCTGCTGGCAGCCCCAGGGCGGATCGCAGAGTGAGCAGGAAATTCCATCAGGAGCCCTTTCTCATGCTCCCTTGGCCAGCTCACAGGGAGCAGACGTTGGGAACGGAGCAGCCTGGCCCCGCTCTGGCTCCAGCCTCTCCGGCCCCCAGCGCTGCCTCCGGACGTCGGCGGTTCCGTGTGGCTGGCTGCAGGGGACCTGGCGTCTCCTGAGTGGTATAGGGGCTGTGGGCACAAGCTGCAAGCCAGGAGGGTCCACATTGGCATGGGGAGAATCTTCTCTGCTCTCAGGGTCAAAAAGGAAGGTGCCAGGCTCTTCAGGGTGGTGCCCAGTGATAGGACAAGGAGCAGTGGGTACCAACTGGAAGCCAGGAGGTTCCACCTTGGCATGAGGAGAATCTTCTCTGCTGTCAGGGTGGCAGAGCCCTGGAGCAGGCTGCCAGGAGAAGTTGTGGAGTCTCCTTCTCTGGAGACTTTCATGCTCCATCTGGATGTGTGACCTTCTCTAGGTGACTCTTCTGTGGCAGGGGGTTGTAGTTGATCTTCTACTGTGTACAGTTCTGGAGTCCCCAACACAAGCAGGACATGGAGCAGTTGGAGCAAGCCCAGAGGAGGCCACAAAGATGCTCAGAGGGCAGCAGCTCTTCTGTGAGGACAGGCTGAGAGAGTCGGGGCTCTGCATCCTGGAGAAGAGAAAGCTTCCAGGAGACCTTGGAGTAGCCTTCCAGGATCTGAAGGGGGCTGCAGGAAGGCTGGGGAGGGACTATTGACAAGGGCTTGGAATGCCAGGACCAGGGGAATGAGTTTGCAGTGTCAGAGGGGAGATTGAAAGTGGATGTTAGGAGGAAGTTGTTTGGAGTGAGGGTGGTGAGACACTGGCACAGGTTGCCCAGGGAGGTTGTGGAGCACAGAAGCACAGAATGATTGAAGACCCCATTCTGTGCCTCTGTGCTCCACAACCTCCCTGGAGGTGTTCAGGACCAGGTTGGATGAGTCCTTGAGCAACCTGTTCTAGAGGGAGGTGTCCCTGCCTATGGCAGGGGGTTGGGACTGGCTGAACTTTGAGGTCCCTTCCAACCTAACCCATTCTATGATTCTAGGTCCCTCTCAAGCCCTAGCATCTTGTGATTCTGTGGTGCTGGACTACCCAGTTTGTGAGCAGGGCTACAGGCATGCTGTGGAGCACTGTGTTTGATGCCAGCTAGGTCAAATAGACTTTGAGTCATCTCCACCCATCTGGAGAGCAGAAGATTCTCCTCCTCCATCAGCTATGGCTTGGCCTGTGTAAGGTTTTGGGCTGACTCCCAAGTTGATTTCTAAATGCAGGTGCAAATACCATGATGTAGGTGGCCTGGGTGCAGCATGGCTGCAGTTTGCCTCCTCCAACTGCAGTGACAAGTTCCAGAGCTGTGCTCTGACGATCCAGGACATCTTCTGGCTGGTTGCATGCCTGCTCTCTGACTTCATTAAACTTCACCACCTGAGACAGTTCTGCCTCCTGCCCTGTGTCTGTGAGGTGGTTTCCTTCCATGAGCACAGAGCCTTCTAGGCAAAGGACTTCTGCTGGAGGGTTGGGGTTCTGGGGCTGTTCTCACAGCTCGAAGAGCAGGAGCTCAGAAACGTTCATCAGAGGCTCACAGTGAAGCAGCAGCAGTGGAGGATGCTGCAGCTGTTCCTCAGTGATGTCCTCCAAGTCCACCCCAGAGCCTCAGCACCAGCTTGCTGGGAAGCTCCTCACTCCACCTCAGCTGCCCAGACTGGTTGGTTTGGGCATCTGAACAAATTTGGTTACTTCGAGGTGGGCTCAGACCTGCCTTCAGCCACTGCACCATGAGCAAAGGTGAGCTGGCCAGCATTGAGGTGCACACCAGCAGGCTCTGGCATTTTGCACATCATCCCTGGGCAGCTGAGGCTCAGCTGCAACCCACAGGACAAAACATTTTGGCTCTTCAAGACGAAAGAAGCCACTGAGAACTGGTCCTGACAACCTGGGGCTCCGCACCTTGCTGTACCATGGCCTGGTGAGGTGCAGATGGGCTGGAGAAGCTTGAGATGAGAAATGACAGCAAGCAGCCTTAGGCAAGTACAGGCCAAATCAAGCAGAATAACACAAGAGCTTCTTCATCAGGTGCCATGGAAAACACAGGCTTCTGTCCTTGGCTCTGCTGAGGCATCACTGGAGGAGGTGGGGTTGCCTCTCAGTGCACTGACTACAACATCTATCTTTTTTTTTTCCTCCTCTCTCCTCAAGTGGATTTGCAAGGTTTAAAAGGTTTCCCTTCTGTTAAGAAAATCAGAGCAGAAAAGCTCTGGGCCATACAAAGTCTCCTTGAAGCAAACCAGAAGCATTGGCAGAGCCATCGACGCGGAGAGGAGAGCATGGGGAAGATCATCTCTGCCTGGCGTCGCCACAGCTTGGGGCTGCTCTGCCTGGCAGGAGAAGGAGTTGTGGGTTGCAGCAAGCAAAATGCTTGGCTCACCTCCTGCATCTGAGATGATCAAATGCTGTGCCACCCTCATGACCAAAAAAAACCCAGCAGTGGTGGGAACAGCATGGTCCAACCTGCGGCTTTCATCTAACGCCTGCGGTCTGAGCAGAGAGGTGGAACAGGACAGGGCCATGAGCTTCTCTTGATGGCTTGTCTGGATGAAACCATCTGCTGAGGCAATAACTGAGTGTGATGGGAGATGGGAGGGTCATGCAGAGCCCTTGCCAGCCCTTCTTTCCCCTTGGTGAGCAGCAGTGGGGAGGTCTTCTCCAGCTCTTCACCTCGTTACCACCATCTCATTGCAGGCAGGTCAAGAGTCCCCCTCTGAGGTTTGGAAGGGCCCCCATAGGTCACACTGCCAAGTGCCTTCTTATCACAGGCACTCTGGAGGTTCATCCTCTTCCCAAGGTCCCCTTGAACAGAAACTCCTTACCCATCCATCTAGCAGAAGGGCAGCAGAGGGCATCAGTGACAGACAAGAGAAGGGAGCCAGCAGCAGAACCAGGCCCCTTGAATTGGAACCAGTTGCTCCTCTGTGCCCTGTCCTTGCTCACCCCATGTGTAAGACAGGAGGCAGAAGCATCTTGTGGCCTCTCTGGAGCTGAGAATATGTTTTTTGGGGGTTGTTTGGTTTGTTTTTGTTGTTTTTTTTTTTTTTGGAGTACAGATTGGCTGTGCCCCAGGGGAGGACCTGGGTTGGAGGAGCAGTCACAGAACCCCTCTGGTTTTGTGTCTTTAGCCCATTGGAGAGCAAAATCCAATAGAAGCAACCAGACCCAAATGCTCTAATGATCTCTGTCTGTAAATTTTCCTGTATTCCAGGGATGGAGCACCATCCATCCTGGCACACAAGACTTCTGGGAAGCCAAGAGGAACAAGGTATTCCCATTTCACTGCTGCCAGGCAAGCTGCCATGCAGCTGCCATCTTTGTAATTCCCTCTTTTGCTTCTGGGTTTGGTTTTGGTTTTTTGGTTTTCGTTTTTCCCTTTTTAAGATAATTTTTAACCCCTCCACCAAAGCCACAAAGGAAACTCAGCTCCCAGATCAAATCTCTTTGGAAAAAGGGTTTGGGTTTTTTTTTGGGGGGGGCACCTCCACCATGGTTTATTTGACTGATCTCCAGTGGGTGTGGGGGAGTGGACTCCAGGGACAAGATCTTAGGTATCAGAGAATCCATTGGGTTGGAAGGGACCTTTAAAGCTCATCCCTGCATCCCAACTAGATCATGTTGCTCAGAATCCCATCAAACCTGAATGTCTCCAGGGATGATGCTTCCACTACCTCCCTGGGCAACCTGTTCCAGTGTCCCACCAAGCCTCATTAGCAAAGAGCTTGTTCCTAGTGTCCAGTTCCTGGTGAGTGTTCCCCTCACTGCTGAAGCTTTCCCTTCACACAAAGGTCCCAACTGATTTGTTCAAGTCCTTGCTCCTCCTTTCCTTCCCACTACCCCACCTGCTCTTTTCTCCTAGAAACAAGAGACACAGTCCCCATTCTTTGCTGAAATATCCACGTGTCCCTCAGCAGCTCTGCTAAGAAGGAGCATCAGCTTGTCAGGTCCTCAGCAGGGCTGGGCAAATCCTGACTGCAGCAAACTGTAGCCATCTACCACCTGGCTTCTGGCAGTGGAGATCAGAGACCTGGAGGATTCTGCTAAGATGCTCTTAGAGACTTCTGCCTGTTTCTTGCACCACAGACCTCCCCTCAGTCCTGCTGAGTTTCTGAAGCACAGACTGCAAGTTTGGCTGCATCTGCAGGGGGGAGGTCCAAGCCTTGGAACCCACCAGAGTCTGGAATGCCAGCTGCAAATCCTGCCATAGTGGACAGCTTGCTACCCCTGGAGCTGTGGTGTGCTTCAGGGTCAGTCTGCAACTAGGAATGCAGGAACAATAGATGAGAAATGAATTCAACCCCTGGCTCCTGAGGAGAGATTTCTGGATTGAAGAACCAGGTGACAGTGAGGTGACCATCAGAAGGGAATTCCTGTGTGCATTGGCAGCTGTAGCCTAAGGCCAGGCACAGAGCTGTGGCAGGAGCAAACCAGTTGCTCACATGAAGAATGAAGCTGTTCCCACTCCAAGCCTTGAGCTGCCCCTAGGGAGAGAAAAACAGCACCAACCACTGAGCCAGCATCTAGAGGAGCTTCTGCCTCACAGGCATCCATGAGAGATGCATCCAGCAGCCAAGGCTGAGCAGATGTCCTGCAGCATTTCCATGTGAGGTTCATCAATACCTGGTAACGTGGGGCCTGTGAGCAAGCAGCAGCTCAGCTTCATGTAGTGAACTTCCCACAGCTGCAGACCTTGGTGAAGACCTGGGCATGGAGCAGCCTCTGAGGGGGGAGGGAGGATAAGGATGTCTCTGTGCTGGGAAGCAGTCACTGCTTCTGTGAAACCCAGAGAGCAAGGGACAGGGCATGGATGGATGGATGGATGTGGAGAGGATGGCAGTGATGCCAGGCTTGTCCTGGCTTTGGAGATGGCTGGTCTTGGAAATATGAGGTAGCAGAGCAGTTAATGTTCTCCTGGTCCTGTGGCCTGTTCTGGCCTCCCCAGTTTCAGAGAGAGAGGGAACTACTGGAGAGAGTGAAGTGGAGGCTGCAAAGATGCTGAGGGGTCTGGAGCAGCTCTGTGAGGAGCAAAGGCTGAGAGCCCTGGGGCTGAGAGCCTGCAGAAGAGCAGCCCCAGAGGGCAGCTGAGCAATGCTCAGCAAGAGCTAAAGGGTGGGGGGCAAGAGGCTGGGGCCAGGCTCTTGGCAGTGGTGCCCAGGGACAGGACAAGGGGCAATGGGCACAAACTGGAACCCAGGAGGAAAAGGTTGTTTGGTGTGAGGGTGCTGGAGGCCTGGAGCAGGCTGCCCAGAGAGGTTGTGGAGTCTCCTTGTGTGGAGAGCTTCCAAGCCCAGCTGGGCACTGTGCTGCTGGGCAAGCTGCTGTGGGTGCCCTGCTTGAGCAGAAGGTTTGTGCTGGAAGATGTCAGAGGTCCCTTCCACCTCTCACCATGCTGGGGTTCTGTGTTTTTTGGACTAATTCAGCTTCCTGGAAGAGTGGTCCCAGTGGTGGGGATGGTTGATCTCAGAGCAAGCAACCACACTCTGCACCTTTATCCTTGACACCTGCTGTGGCTTTGCATCAGGCCTTTGGCATTTAAGTCATTTTACAAGATCCCATTTGTCAAGGGTCTGTCTTTGGCTTTTCTCTTATTTAAGAGGTGTTTTATCTCTTCTAATGCCCCCAAAGGGGTAGTGATGAGGCTGGGCTGTTGAAGAAGGGTTGGCATTAAGCAACAATTTTGGGCTTATTTTTTTTGATGGTTGAAAAAAGCAGGAGTGGAGTGTGTGGGGAAAGATTTAAGGAGGATTTTATGTTGGCTTGAAAAAGTGAAGGGAAGATTCAACACCAGGTGGACAAAAGCCACCACACAAATCTGAGGTCTGACAGCAGCACTTGACCTGGCTCTGGCAGGTGAAGCAGAAAAGGTTGACCTGGTCCTCTGGAGCCTCTGCAGCCTGGGAACTTAAGAGCACTTTGCAACAACAACCAACCAAAACCATCTTGGTTTTGGAGCCTGAGCACTGTTGAGGTGGAGCAAACACTGAGGCTGTTGCAGGAAGGGAGGGCAAGTGGTGGAAACCAGCCCCAGGGCCGTGTTAATGGCATCAGTGTCCATGTAGGACTCCTTTAGCTTGGGTCTTAATTTCCTGGGGTTTAAGAAAGAAGTTTTCTGTTCTAGGTTTTATTCTCACCCTTGGCATTGAGCTGGTCCCACTGATTGCCTAAAAGGGCTTCTTGTGTTACAGGCAGCTCTGGTTTCCCTCCAGCAGTACCTGTGCACCACATAACCAGCTCCAGGTCCAGGTGAGGTGATAATGTGGCAATAAATATCAGGGCTTTCACCTTACTGAATGCCTCATTTGGTCCTCAGCAGAGAGCTGGAGGAGTTCAGGACTTGTCTTTCATGATCAGTGATGGAAACTCACTGAGAGTGAGGTGAGAGGAGACCTCCTCAGCTTTTACAACTACCTTAAAGGAGGTTGGAGGTAAGGGTCAGTCTCCTCTCATGTGCAACAGCTGACAGGACAAGAAGGGCAGCAAAGCTGATGAAGGATCTGGAGAGGAGCAGCTGAGGGAGCTGGGGGTGTTAGTCTGGAGAGGAGGAGGCTGAAGGCAGACCTCATTGCTCTCTACAGCTCCCTGAAAGGAGCTTGGAGTGAGGTGAGGGTTGGGTTTTTCTCCCTAAAATCAGGTGATAGAGGAAATGGCCTGAAATTGTGCCAGGGCAGGATTAGGTTGGAAATCTACTATTCCTTTGCTGTAAGAGTGGTCAGGGGTTGGCAGAGGCTGCCCAGGGAGGTGATGGAGTCCCCATCCCTGGAGGTGTTCAAGAAACCTGTGGCCATGGTGCTTTGGGGCACCCCAAAGCCAAGGGCCAAGGGTTTAGTGGTGGTGGCTCAGCAGTAGTGGTGAGATTGTGAGTGGTTGGACTTGATCTCAGAGTTCTCCTCCAACCACAACATTTCCATGGTTCTAACTCATGTTGCTTGGGCTGTCCTCATCCAGCCTGGGCTGCTGAAACATCCTGTGGGAAACAGTGGCCTGTGGAAGAGTTTGTGATGAGAAAGTCAGGGGTGTAGCTGCTTGCACACAGCTGCTTTCCAGGTGTGGGGGGAAGAGCTGCTGCTGGTTTCAAAGGAGGCTCATTAATAGCAATGTTGGCATCCAATAGCTGCTTTTTCATCTGGGTACCTCTCAGACCTTAACTCAGCAGCATGTGACATGCTTCTGGCCAGGTTACTCCTGCCACACAGGCTTTGGGACAGGTCTCTCCTGTCTGTTCAGAAGCTGCCCACAGACAAAGACAGGATGGGTGGTTTGCATAGAGTGTCTGCAGGCACATCCCTGCCCCAGCTCCTGTCCCACGGTACCACTGTTCTGCCCTGCAGCCTCCCAGCAGCCGTTGGCGTTGCTGCTGGAGCAGGCAAGCAGGTGACCCCCATGGCTATTCAGCATTAAAGGGCCCCAGAAGATGGTTGAACTTTGGACTTAATGCTTTAAAGTGACCAAGTTCTCTTTTCTTTCTGCTGCCTCTTCACCCATCCATTTCCTTCTCCCCGTGGTGTTGCCTCCTTCGCTTTCCATCGCTTGTCTTTAACCTTTTGGTTTCCAGGACCAAAGGGCAGTTTCCTCACAGGGACCAGGTCTGAGTGGGAGCCTCCCTTACCCTACTCCCCCAGGACCACACATGGAGCAGCTCTCCCAGGCCAAGGCTCCTCAGTGGCTTCCTTTAACCCTTCTTGGACTATCCAAGCTGAGGCCCCACCGACCATGCTGGCGGAAGGGTCGGCTTGGAGGACAAGACATCAGATGCAGCCCTACAGGTCTGAGGATGCTGTAGGTCTTTGTGACTCCAGCAGGGTCCCAGCTCAGCCTGTGACCCCGTGGCCAGGAACCCTAGAGTCACTCTGTCCCTCCTCTGTCCACTTGCAGCTGTCCAAGAGGAGAGGCAGAGGGGAAAGGACCGCAACGAGAACGAGGTGGAGTCCACAAGCAGCGCCAACGAGGACATGCCTGTGGAGAAGATCTTGGAAGCTGAACTTGCAGTGGAGCCAAAGACAGAGACATACATTGAGGCAAACATGGGCCTGACGCCCAGCTCGGTAAGGGACCCCAACCCCTTGGCAGCTGGGGCAGCAGGGATGGTTCTTGGGACATCAGGCTGCACCTGGCCCCAGTACAGCAGTGAGCCTAGGTCACTGGTCATCAGGTGGTCTGGGTTGGCAGGGACCTCCAAAGCTCATCCAGGCCAACCTGCTCTGCAGTTATCTTATGGGAAAAGAGTAGAGCTCAAAAGTGCAGCTTCTGCTGTGGACACCATGTGTGAGCTTAGCATAGGGGCAGTGGTTTCACACTAGAGCAGGGCAGAGTTAGATTGGACATTAGGAAGAAGTTCTTTACTATGAGGGTGGTGAGACACTGGGACAGGTTGCCCAGAGAAGTTCACAGGCTCACATCCTGCTCTCAGGTGCAGGCAGAACTGAGCTTTGTGTAGGGTCACAGGCTCACAGGGTGTCAGGGGATGGAAGGACCCAAAGAGAGCATCCAGTCCAACCCCCTCTGCCAGAGCAGGACCAGACAATCCAGCTCAGGGCACACAGAACACATCCAGGCAGGCCTTGGAAGGCTCCAGAGAAGGAGACTCCACAACCTCTCTGGGCAGCCTGTGCCAGGGCTCTGGGACCCTTCCAGGCAAGAAGTTGCCCCTTGTGTTGAGCTGGAACCTGCTGTGCTGCAGCTTCCATCCATTGCTCCTTGTCCTATCCCAGGCAGCAGTGAGCAGAGCCTCTCCCCCCTCTCCTGACCCCCAGCCCTCAGAGATTTACAAACATTGATTCAATCTCCTCTCAGTCTTCTGTTCTCCAGACTGCACAGCCCCAGGTCCCTCAGCCTTTCCTCCCCAGGCAGTGCTGCAGTCCCCTCAGCATCCTCACAGCCCTTCCTTGGACTCTCTCCAGCAGATCCCTGTCCCTCTGCAACTGGGACACCACACCCCTGGAATTGTTTAAGACCAGTCTCAGTGAGACCTACTCTAGTGGAAGGTGTCCCTGCCCATGGCAGGGGAGTTGGAACTAGATGGTCTTGAAAGTCTCTTCCAAGTCAAGCCAGGCTAGGATTCTGTGTGAACAGATCCCTCTGCCCCTGCTCTACTACCAGCACTGCTGCTTTGCTGTCTCATAGCTATAGGGAAGGAGCAGATAGTGTGAGGTGGAATTAGAAAGGCTCCCAGAGATCTTCTTGCAGTTAGCAGCCCTTAGTGCTAAAAGGCAGGAGGACACCAAGTTCTGAAGAGCTCAGAGTCCAATCAAGCCAGTAAACAGCCTTGTGTGCCTGAAGTGCAGAGAGATAAGAGCTGTAAAAGGTGGGTGTGACTTTTCAGATGCAGAATGATACAGCTGCTTGGCTCCAGGGAAGACAGCACCTGGAGAAGTTTGCTTTCAAGTCCCTTTCCCATTTAAAGCTTAAGAGGGTGGTGAGAAACTGGCCCAGGTTGCCCAGAGAGGTGGCAACCATCCCATTCCCAGCTTCACAGATTGCACTGGGGTGGAAGGCACCCTCCAAGGTCATCCTGTCCAAACCCCCTGCAGTCAGCAGGGACACCTCCAACTAGATCAGACTGCCTAAGGCCACATCAAGCCTGATCTTGAATGTCTCTGGGGATGGAGCCTCAACCACCTCCCTGGGCAACCTGTTCCAGTATTTCACCACCCTCGTTGTAAAGAACTTCCTCCTAAGGTTCAACCTAAACCTGCCCCAACTTCAAACTGTCACCCCTCATCCTGGAACCATCCCAGCTCAGCTTGTTTGGGGCTCTGATATGGTTGAAACTGTGACTGGAGCACCTCTCCTAGAAGGACAGGGTGAGAGAGGTGGGGCTGTTCAGTCTGGAGAAGAGAAGGCTTTGAGGAGACCTTTTTGTGGCCTTTCAGTATCTAAAGGGAGCCTACAGGAAAACTGGGGAGGGACTTTTTAGGCTGTCAGGGAGTGACAGGTCTGGGGGGAATGGAGCAAAACCAGAAGTGGGTAGATTCAGATTGGATGTTAGGAAGAAGTTGTTCAGCATGAGGGTGGTGAGAACCTGGAAGGAGTTGCCCAGGGAGGTGGTGGAAGCCTCATTCCTGGAGGTGTTTAAGGCCAGGCTGGATGAGGCTGTGGGCAACCTGATCTGGTGTGAGGTGTCCCTGGGCATGGCAGGGGGGCTTGGGGCTGGCTGCTCCTTGTGGTCCCTTCCAGCCCTGCCTGATTCCATGATCCTGGAACCATCCCAGGTCAGGTCATTTGAGGCTCTGATACAGTTGAAGATATCCCTGCTTTAGCAGTAGTGTCCACAACCTCCCTGGGAAACCTGTGCCAGTGCCTGACCACCCTGACTGTAAAGAATGTCCCTGCAAGCGCTGCAGCTCCCCAGCAGCGTTTGGCACAGGGACACACATAAAAGGACCCAACAGAGCAAGCTAATAGGAAACAGATTGTTTTGTACCTGGTGCCTATGAGGGACTGCATTTATCTGCCCTTCCATCACAGGGCTCTCTGGGGAGGGCTGGCAGGAGGGCAGCTCCTCTGTCTTCCCTCTCCTCATCCGGTGGCCTCGTCACTGCGAGCTGCTGATCTCATACATCTGCTAAAGCTGCTACAAATGTCACCTCATCGACAGGAGCTGCTTGACAATAATGGGGCATTTCAACAAGCCTCCTGCTTCTATTTAGATGCAACACACATCCCTGTTCAGGGTAATGCACGCTGAATTATGCAGGAACCAGCTTTCAATTTGCTCCGAGAGGCTGAGGAGATGCAGTTGCCAGACGAAGCCATTTATTTCAGCTCCCTCTCTGGGGTTTGTTTCTCACTCAGCACAGTGCTGGCTGCTGCTCCCCTCAAGTATTTTTTGGGTTTTTTGGTTTTTTTTTAAATCCTGGTCAACATCAGAGCCTCTCTCAGCCCCTTGCTAACCACAGAATCACACAACCTCAGCACGTTGGGGGCTCTGGGGGTCGTCGAGTCTAAGCCCCCTGCCCAAGCAGCATCACCGAGGGCAGGCCACAGGTGGGGTTTGAAAGTCTCCAGAGAAGGAGACTCCACAACTTCCTTATAGTAGCCTTCCAGTATCTGAAAGGGGCCTACAGGAAGGCTGGGGAGGGACTATTGACAAGGTCTTGTAATGACAGGACAAGGGGCAATGGNTGGGAGGTGTCCCTGCCTATGGCAGGGGGTTGGAACTGGATGATCTTTGAGGTCACTTCCAACCTTACCATTCTGTGATTCTCCTTGGCAGTCCGTGGACAGGAGGATGGGGGGCATGAGGATGAGTCTGCCCCTGCCCTGTTCCCCCAGCAGCCTCAAAGCTGAGCTCTGGCAGTGTAAGCACCACCTCAGATGGGCTCCTGGCCACTGAAAGGCAAAGCCTGTAACTGAGAGCTCTTATCCCCATTAGCTCTTAATTGGCCTTTGAGCTGCTGGTTTCAAGTCACCATTTTCTGGAAGATGTCTCCAAGCTCTGGTTTTCCAGCAGGATCAGGTGCCTGTGTGTCCTTTCATCCTGTCACACTCAGGCACTGTGCCCTTGCTATTTGCTGCTGGAGGGGATTTGCTTACCCCCTGCCTGGGGAGGGATTCTAGAAGCACTTTGCAGATTCCCTCCC